>CM021102.1:627651852-627918961 GCA_007115665.2 Sequoiadendron giganteum
GATTAAGAGGTTATAGGGGTTGAGGTATTAGTGTTTAAGGTTTGAGGGTTCAGGGTTTGGGGATTAAGAGGGTATAGGGGTTGAGGGATTAGGGTTTAAGGGTTGAGGGTTTAGGGTTGAGGGTTGAGGGTTGAGGGTTGAGGGTTGAGGGTTGAGGGATTAAGATGGTATATGGGTTTAGGGATTAAGGTATAAGGGGTGAGGAATTAGGGTTTAGGGATTACGAGGGTATAGGGGTTGAGGGATTAGGTTTTAAGGGTTGAGGGTTGAGGGTTGAGGGATTAAGAGGGAATAGGGGTTGACAGATTAGGGTTTAAGGGTTGAGGGTTGAGGGTTTAAGGGTTGAGGTTTCATGGATTAAGAGGGTAGAGGGGTCAAGGGATTAAGAGAGGATAGGGGTTGAGGGAGTAGGGTTTAAGGGTTGATGGTTCATAGATTAAGAGGGTATAGGGGTTGAGGGATTAGGGTTTAAGGGTTGAGGGATGAAGAGGGTATAGGTGTTGAGGGATTAGGGTTTAAGGGTTGAGGGTTGAGGGATTAAGAGGCTATAGGGTTTGAGGGATTATGGTATAAGGGTTGAGGGTTGAGGGATTATGGTTTAAGGGTTGAGGGTTGAGGGATTAAGAGGGTATAGGGGTTGAGGGATTAGGGTTTAAGGATTGAGGGTTGAAGGATTAAGAGGGTATAGGGGTTGAGGGTTGAGGGTTGAGGGATTAGGGTTTAAGGGTTGATAATTGATGGTTATGGGATTAAGAGGGTATAGGGGATGAGGGCTAGGGTTTAAGGGTTGAGGGTTGAGGGATTAAGAGGGTATAGAGGTTGAGGGATTAAGGTTTAAGGTTTAAGGGTTGAGGTTTGAGGGTTGAGGGATTAAGAGGCTATAGGGGTTGAGGGATTAGGGTTTAAGGGTTGAGGGCTAAGGAATTAAGAGGGTATAGGGGTTGAGGGAATAGGGTTGAAGGGTTCATGGTTTAGGGTTCAGGGTTCAGGGATTAAGAGGGTATAAGGGTTGAGGGATTTTGGTTTAAGGGTTAAGGGTTGAGGGTTGAGGGTTGATGGATTAAGAGGGTCTAGGGGTTGAGGGATTAGTGTTTAAGGGTTGAGGGTTTAGGTTTTAGGGATTAAGAGGGTATAGGGGTTGACAGATTATGGTTTAAGGGTTGATAGTTGACAATTGGTTTAAGGGTTGATAGTTGACAATTGAGGGTTAAGAGGGTTTAGGGGTTGATGGATTAGGGTTTAAGGGTTGAGGGTTGAGGGTTGAGGGTTGAGGGTTGAGGGTTGAGGGTTGTGGGTTGAGGGTTGAGGGTTGAGGGATTAAGAGGGTATATGGGTTGAGGGATTAAGGTGTAAGGGGTGATGGTTTAGGGTTGAGGGATTAAGAGGGTATAGGGGTTGAGGGATTAGGGTTTAAGGGTTGAGGGTTGAGGGTCAAGGGATTAAGAGGGAATAGGGGTGGACATATTAGGGTTTAAGGGTTGAGGTTGAGGGTTCATGGATTAAGAGGGTCTAAGGGTCTAGGGTTCATGTATTAAGAGGATATAGGGGTTGAGGTATTAAGAGGGTATAGGGGTTGAGGGATTAGGGTTTAAGGGTTGAGGGTTGAGGTTTGAGGGTTGAGGGTTGAGGGATTAAGAGGTTATAGAGTTTGATGGATTAGGGTTTAAGGGTTTAGGGGTTAAGGTTTAAGGGTTGAGGGTTGAGGGTTGAGGGATTTAAAGGTTATAGGGTTTGAGGGATTAAGGTTTGAGGGTGTAGGGTTGAGGGTTGAGGGTTGAGGGTTGAGAAATTAAGAGTTAGTAGGGGTTGGAAGATTTGATTTTAAGGGTTGACAGTTGAAGATTGGGGGATTAAGAGAGTATAGGTGTTAAGGGATTAGGGTGTAAGGGTTGAGGGTTGAGGGTTGATGGATTGAGAGGGTATAGGGTATCCATCTCTCCCACTATATCCATCTACCCTTTATGTCTTAACCATTTAAACCCTTAACCCTTAAACCCTTAACTCTTAACCCTTTACCCTCTATCTCTCTCTCAATCCATCTCTCCCTCTCTCTATATCTCCATCTCTCCCACTATCTCTTTCTCCCCCTCTCCCTTTCTATCCCTCTCTCCCTCTCTCTCCCTCTTTGTCTCCCACTCTCTCTTTCTCCCACTCTCCCCCTCTCTCCCTCCCACTCTATCTTTCTCCCTCTCCCCTCTCCTCCTCTATCTTTCTCCTCTCCCATGTCTCCCTCCTCTCTATCTCCATCTCTCCCACTATCTCTTTCTCCCCATCTCCATCTCCCTCCCTCTCCCTCTTTCTCCTCCCTCCTCACTCCTCTCCCTCTCTTTCTCTCCACTCTCTCTTTCTCTCTCCCCTCTCATCCCACTCTATCTTTCTCCCTCTCTCCTTCTCTGACTCTCCCACTCTGTCTTTCTCCCACTCTCCCCCTCTCTCCCTCCCTATCTATATCCATCTCTCCCAATATCTCTTTCTCCCCCTCTCCCTATCCCTCCCTTTCTCCCTCCTCCCTCTTTCTCTCCCACTCTCTCTTTCTCTCCCACTCTCCCTCTACCTCTCTCTCTCTCTCACACACACACACTCACCTCTATCTCCTCTACTAGAAGGGTACAAGGGAGAGATATAGAATTAGGATAGAGGGTATAGACAAAGAGGGAGAAAAGAAATATATTAAGAAAACCATATTTCATATAACGCATGCGTGTTTTGAAGAAGTAGAGATGTTGTCAATTTAGCAAGAAATAATGCACTCATGTGATAATGTGAGCATGTTTTGAATTCCACTAAAAATGGTAAAGAAACTCAATATACCCATAATTTCAAGGCCCATAGTTTTGCATATTCTCTTGGTTTTGCGCATGCTCTGACAAAAAGTAGCTTTTTGATGATGTTGTGAAGTGTGCAGGCATGTTTTTCACATTCCACCACCTTTTCCATGATGTTTCTACCACCTTTGCATGAAATAGCAGAGTTTCCATGTTGAAAAACTTATAATATCAATTGAATTTTTAATTCCATTGAAAACTGATATACAATTGAAGTTTGGAGGGGAACAAGCTTTTGAATAAGTCAAATTGTTGTGGAGTTTGAAGAAAGAAGAAGCTAAGGCTACATAATTGGATTGAACTCCATTTGAAAGTCTGGTTTTCTAGGTATGTGAAGTCTTTATGCATTTTATTTCATTTTATTATGGATTTCTTTCATTTTTGTTATTTTTCATATTCCATGTTGATCATTGTTTGTTTGTCATTATAACCTTACGTTGTCAATGCACATTTTCAATTACACAATTATATACACTTGCTAATTACTATTTTCAACCTGATGTAGACCATCTACCAAGATCCACAAATCATCAAGGGTACTTTTGACCCTAACTTAAATTCAAGAAGATCAACCAACAAACTCAGTCAATTTTTCATCAAAATCCTTCAATTTTACTTGATTTCATATTTCCACAAAACATTAGAACTTGGTTTCAACTCTTTGTCAGACTCAAAAATAGATTAACCATGATAAAATTGATTGTAATGTAGCATAAAGCTTATTAGAAACTTAGAACCATTCAATTTGTTCATGATTCACTAATTCAAGAACTCAATACTACAACTTACATGGAAAAATAACAAAAAATCATGGAAGGTAACTACCAACCTTTATCCACTATTTTTCTAAAGATCTCACTAATTTTTGTGTGTTTGTTGATGCTATATAGGATGTGCAGGCTTAGTAATGGTGTGAAATTGTTATTATTCCATAAAGGAATGTTCCTACTTTCATTTGGCTCCCTTTGAAGAGGTTTTCATTGAACTTTGTGCTTGGAATTCATAAATTTCTAGAAATTGGGATCTTGGATAGTCAAGGGTTTGAGGCAAATTTAATGTATTAGATGGAATCCCACCTATTTTTTTCTCTATGACTTGGTAAAGTGACCATGTAGGATGTACTTAGGATGTTATTAGGAGTAGAGAAGAACAATTTTATAGTTTCCTCATTAATGATGCTGGTTTAAGGGGAAATACCCTATTTTCTCATAGAAAACAATGATGTAGACCTAAGAAAGAGGGGTGCAGCATTTCCAGAGGTTAGATGAGGGTTTCTTAAGCTTGGGGGGACCTATACAGAGGTTTCTAGGTATTTTTTTTGAATTGGGAAGTTCTATAAGGTAAAGTTTCAATAAAGAGGCCTAAAAACCCTTGTTTCCTAGGTTCTAGAGAGGGTTTTGAAATTTGTTGATGGAATGATTACTTGGGGTCCTCAAACCTTGATAATTGTTAGTTTTAAAACCTAAGACAAGACTTTTTTCAGTCATGGAGGCCTGGTGGTGGGTTCTTGAGGGGGTCCCTTTGTAAAATTGGCTAATTTGGGCCCTAAAATAGTGAAATTTGTCATTTTGAGGAAAGTGTCTTAAAAGAGTAATATGTGAATTTTTTATATTTCTCATAGCACTGAAATGGATATCTATATCAATCATTTTTTTGATAGTTTTTTTGGGAGGTTTATGAGAAAAATCCATAAAACTGGTTTGTGAAGCCTACAAGGCAATATTAGGTCAAAAGTGGCTTTTAGAAGAGTTTGTTTGATCTTATTTTTATAGGTGGTTGAATGTCAAGATTCTAACATCTTGAAAGTTTTGAAACTCTTTTCTTGCATCAAATAATGAAGAGTCATGGTTGATAGGTAACCTTGTTGTCCTGTTGAGTCAATTGAAGGTTGATGTCTTAGTTCGCATAGTTTAGAGAAGTTGTGTCAATTTGTATCTTGGGTTCCCACCACTCTATATCAACCTGGTTTCAGGAACACAACATACATTAGAACTAGGGGTGACTTCTTTGGACTATGTTTGACTTCCAATAAGCCTACCTAGCAAAAGGCTTCCCAATTACCCCAAATTTGCAAAGGAAGTACCTTTTAAAGGTGATGTTTCCACTCAAGCACTAATAATAGTCAATTTTCATGATACCAAACCACCAATTTCATGATTACTTTTCCAACATAAAGTCATTACCCTACTGTCCCAAGAAACCCTCCAAAACATAAGAAAAAACAATGGTTTTCAAGGATTTCACAACTCTGAGCCACTCCCATTCCTTCCAAGGGTCCAAAAACCTTCCAATACCTATGAAAAAGCTTATCAAACACTCACAATGCTGTTACACTCATTATTTTTCAAAATCACCATCATGGTTATTCACTTTCACATAGAAATATGCTCTGGCCAGCCTAGTGCATCACTCCACCAACCAAACCCATGCTCTTTGAGACTTAAAAACACATTTTACATGTAAATTATTATTTTACACACCAATCCATTGAGTTATAGATCCATCACAACAGGTGGATTGGTGAAAATCAATACATTAAAGCCTCAAATCCTTACACTGCCAAAACAGGGCAGACTTGGAGAAACAACTGAAAATCTCTTCTAAAATGGTATTAAGACACCAAACCTTATTAAAGTGAAGATAAATTCATGCATAAATTATCTCCCAAACCTTCAAGGCATCACAACCCTATACGGGTCCATACACAGAGAAAGAATGTAGGAAAACATAGGAAAATTACAAAAATAAGAGAGTTCCTTTATTTTATTTTATTCAAATATTGAAGAGCAGCCTCCATTAAAGAATTTACATTATATTTATCTTATTTCCTTTCAAACTCAACTCCCCCTATGTATCTAATTATTTTGGTAACTTCTTAACTAACTTATCTCTTCACAACTTTGCCAAAAACTGCAATTTTTTGCAAATGTCAAGCGAAATCTCCCCTTAAACACCTAGAATGTCTCAAAAGAAATAAATACATATTAAGAGTGGTATCATAGACCTTATTTAATATATATCATTATCCTAGACTCAAAAACAAAAAGAACCTTACTTTTACCCATCTTCACATGCACCAAAACCCCTCCTTTTTACCCAAGAAACTAGTGGTTTATTGAAAAACACTCATCCATCCCTCACACAATCTTATGAATACTTCAAAAAGGTCTAAAATGGTTTGTGAAAATTAAATTCAACTATAAACCATGCTTCTCCAACTCAAAACACACTTTAGCATATCAAAACCACTCGAAATCTCATGGAAAACTCAAAATTTCAGTATAGGGATTCATCCCAACACCCTTTTCATTCAATGGTGCTCCCACACCATGTATGCTTCCATAGTTTGTATACATATATATGAAATAAGTTGACATATTTTATGCTTTTCCATGCTTTCATTTTGACCCTATCTTGAAATCATGGCATGCCATGTTACTACTTTTCATTAAGGCATTCTGGATTGAAAAAAATCATGTCACCTTTGTCTATGCT
This sequence comes from Sequoiadendron giganteum, assembly GCA_007115665.2. Lineage (NCBI taxonomy): Eukaryota > Viridiplantae > Streptophyta > Pinopsida > Cupressales > Cupressaceae > Sequoiadendron > Sequoiadendron giganteum. The sequence continues at coordinate 627,658,173 of CM021102.1, forward strand.
AGGCTAACTCTTGCACATAATGATTGTAAGTATTATTTAAATGAAGCCTTGAATGAAATATATTTTTCAATTAACTTGAATGGATACATTTCTTAGGAACTAATATTTGTCTCATTACCATGCTACAGATAAAATTATCCACCATGCCGAAGAAAAAGATAAAGAGGAAACTAACAGAGGAAGAGAATGAAACCTTCAAAGAAAAGGAGAGAGTTTGGGTGGAAGCATATCGTGAAAAGAAGAAATTGGAAATGATTGATGAAAACAATACAATTGAAGAGGAACCTCAACCATCAAAAAGAGAAAAGGGATTTGCAGCACAAAAGGCATGAATGAGTAAGCATCATCGTAAGACAGATTTAGATACCATAGATGGAGACACACCTCTATGGAAAGTGAATATGAAGGGACATCATTAAGCACAAGTGAATATGGAGGGAAACCATAAACCACAAGTGAATATGGATGGAAACCATCCACTACAAGTGAATATGGAGGGACACCATCTACCACAAGTGAATATTGTTGGACACCATCCAACACATCTCAAGTTGAGAGTACATCATCACTCAGATTTCACGTAGAAGGTATGCCATCATCCCCATGTGAAACTCAAGGTATGTCTTATTCTCCACCCTCAATCAAAGGCACACATTCTAGCCCACCTCAATTAAATATTAATGAAATTCCTAATGTTTAGATGTATGTACCTAGGAGAACACCGTCTAGAATTTTGCGTAGAAAGCCAAAGTATTTGATTAATATTGATGATGAGATTTTGCAGCACATGGAAGGTAACATTTCAACATGCACTTGTAGAAGATATGCTGATAAGATTTGGGAACAATTCTTTGAAAGGCTAAATGAGACCGCAAGATGTCAACTATTTGTTGAAATGATGTGGGATGTAAAGTACAGGAACATCATGAAGACTCTTGGGTTCAAAAAATCGAATGCATTGAGTGAAGACACTATTGTAAAGAATCTAATGGATTCTTATGAGAGTGTTTGTAAGACCTCACATAAAAAGGATAGTAATGCTACCCGACATGTCATTACATCGAATTTGGTAAGTTGACAAACAAAGAGAGCTTGTCTCATTAGAAAGACAAGTGAACAAATGGGAATTAGTAGAAAAACTTTATCAACAGACATTCAAAGGCAGCAAAGAATTGAGGGAATTCTCAGGGAGACTATCACAAAAAGATAAAGAAGTTGTCAAATCCTTGAGAACAATAATTGAAGAGTATTGGAAGAATAACACAAGACCATCTCTAAATCAAAGGGATGTGTAAGAAGGAGAATCAGTAGTTATAATCATGAGCCACATCCAAAGCATTTTTTGGATATGACTCAAACCCAATTTTTTTCAAAATTTAAAAATGATTATCCTCAAATTAGTATTTGTCAAAGAATTTTTGAAATGCTTAAACCTTTTTATGTCAAGATAAATCACATACACACTACTTATTGCTGTAGACTACATATTGAATTTTCTAACCATTATGATGTTTATCGTTCTATATGTTTAGATTTGCATACTAACAATGTTTTGCAAGATTGTGGCATAGAAGCCCCACCAAAATCTTCAAGAGAGTTCTTATCAAAAAAATAATGTGAAATAGAGGATGGCCAAATATTCTACAAGACAGCATGCTTGGATGGTTCATGCGAGCATTGCAATGGCTTCCAGCGTATGCCAGTATGTCAACATATGGAAAACATATATGAGGTGGGACAAAAACTAGTAGAGTTCAGGATGTATAAAACAGTGGCATATGCTACAAAAGATGGGTTTGAAGAAAAAATTTGTGATTTGGTTATTGAGAAGATTCCATTGTACCAGTTTATGTCCATGTTTCGTGACAATATATTGTCTTAGTATGCAATGCATACCCATAGAGCTCGATGGTTGGACACACAATTCAAGCTATGCAAGGACACCTTTCTAGTTGGAAGCATAGTATGAGTGGTTGAATTTGTAGAGAACTACACTCTACAACCACAACGTGAGGTGCAGTCACAATATTACAACTCCACATAGGTTTTGATATTTGTGCACATAACATTTATTCATGCATTTGATAGTACAGATGACCAAAGGAAGGTATTGAGGGAGTACCACTTTTGCATTAGTGATGATCACACACATTCTCTAGAGTTCATGCAAGGTTGCTTCTAGATATTCTACAGTGGTTTAGCTTAGAGGGGCATAGAATACTATCAACATATAATATGGTTTGATAACTATGCAACATAGTTCAAGATCTCGTGCATGTTCTATTGGTTGTGTAGGATGCATGTCATTATAGGTGTTCAACATATGTGGAAATTTTGTGAGGCCGAACATGGAAATTGGAGCATGTGTGAAAAGAAAATTAGCATGAGAAGAGTTAAAGTATAAAGATAGTGCAAAGTTGATAGATGCAAAATAAATCATCAAGTGGTGTAATGCTTCAATGGGTCTAGGTAATGAAGCTACATCTTTAGCTCATAGATTTTTTTGGTTGATAGATGATACTAACATTGCACCATATGAATACTATTTTACACTAATAGGATTGAGTGAGGTACACGCTTTCCTTAGCTTAAATACAGGTTCATGGAGTATCGATACACGAAAGATGGCATGATTTTGTTCTTCATGTACAATGCAAGCTTGGAATGATTGTGAGTCAAGGTAGTGGGTTGACAAGTGGTTGACAAGTTATCTTAGCCCACTTCACACATATCACCCTCTAACGGCATTGGAACTGACACAGATGGAATCATCAATCGACTTTGACCATGTATCAAATATAGTTCAACCGGGTGATATATCTACTTGCTTAGTTGTTGAAATTCCATATCGTTATCTTAATTTGTACTATATTCGTAATGTTGACTAATTTCAAGAGATTTTCTACACATATCAATGTAGGGCATGTTTATGCATTTATTGCGGATGAAGACAATGAAGAGGGAACAAAATATTACTTATGTCATTTTGTTGAGGCCAAAAAGAAATTGGAGGCCCCAATTATAGATGGAGAAAAAATCGAATACCCTACAGGCTCAGTTGTGGTTACTCGAATGTGGCTTAGAAGGTACCCACATTCAACTATTAAACATTGGCTATTTCAGGACTTTGACACACATCGTAAGATTCTTCATTACTTGAACCTTGTCATGGCATCCAATGTTTTTTCGACCAAATATGGGGGTAGACCTTTGAACAAGACTTTGTGGAAGGTTTGTGATTCTGACCATGAGGAAATACTTGACACAATAAAGAGCAGAGAAAACCCGGATGGTTCATTGGATTAATTTGTAAGTATATGCACATTGGTTCTTATTAATTTATACTTCTATGCACATTAATTTTTTTTATTTCAATGAAATCATCTTCTTTTACTTTTCCTATTTGTAATTAACATACTAAACAGTGATTGGTGTCTCCTTACAAAAAAATGCAGATATATGAGCCATCCAAGAGAATGTTAGCCAGAAAAGCAATGCAACATCCTTATTTTGATGATCTTGACAAATCTCAATCATGATTTTAAGCCATTAGAAAAGTGTGTGCATAGCTTGGTGAGGGAATTTCAATTTATTCATTTGAAGTTAACCTTATCATGAGCAGGTATGATGTAGAAATTATAAGAGCATCTAAAATTTCAACTTACTCTATTCATGAGAGGTGTTGTGTGCAATAGGTATGTTGGAATTCCCAGTGAAGATGTATGACTAGGAGTGACTAAGTTGTGAGACTTGCATGTCTATCTGTAAGTTCCTTCCATCTATTTTTATTTCATTTCCATTTTGGATGCTCTTTCTTTTTCTCTTTTACTTTGCATATTTGTAAGTAAACTACTAAAAAATGATTGATCTCTCGTTGCAAAAAATGTTGATTTATGAGCCATCAAAGATAATCTCAGCCAACAACATCCTTATTTGATGATCTTGACAAATCTTAATTTTGATTTCAAGCCATTATAAAAGAGCGTGTGAAGCTTAGCAAGGGAATCTCAAGTTACTCAATTGAAGTTAACCTCATAATGAGCACCTATGATGTAGAGATTTAAAGAGAATCTAAAATGTATAAGTGACATTGTGAAAGATCTATGAGAATGAAGTACCTAAGGAATTGTAATGATATTTACTTACATAATGATATTTACTCAAATACTATAATTTTGGAGTTCATGTTTGGTGCAATAGCACCTTGTTCTATAAATGCCTTCAATAGGAAAATTTGCAAAATTTAAATTTTAAAATGTAAACAATGTGAAAAAGGTCATGTAAAGGTCATATGTAATGTATTCAAAGTCTCAAAGATGTCATTAGGTGATTAGAGAAGTGATATAAAGCATGTAAGGTCGAGAAAAATAGATATCTTTTGTATTCTTCAATATTTACAATCAATAAAGTCCTTATTTTAGTGATTTTATGAGATTTTTCAGTTGTTCATTAACTTGTACAGCCTATACAGTAGTTTAAGGACTTGAATCTTGCTGTTTAAGGTAGAATAGTGAAGTATATTTCATTTGAATCTATTTAGGAGGGTATCCATTGAGTTTATCATTAGTTTGAACTTATTTTTCTCAACTTGGTCTATAAACCAATAATGAGTACTCCACCGAATTTGATAGTATAGATCAATGTCTAGTAAGTTAGTATTAGGATGTTTTATGTGTGTGTGTTTTTATTTGTGCAGGGGAATTCAAGAAACAAAGGTGGAGTTGCTGCTAAAGGGTTTGATGATGAATTTTCAAGTGAAAAGAGTGGCTCCAAGTGGTGTTTTGAAGAAATGTTCTCAAATGACTTCACAAACAAATGACTGATCTAGATAGCTATTATTGAGTTACAACACATACTTCAAAATCAACAATGACTATCTTGGAACATGTGCATCAAAAATGACCTTTGTTGTCCTCATTAGGCTAACTAGGCCTAATTTACAAAGGAACATACCTTTAAACATTCAAGAACCCCCTTAACTTGTTGGGGCAGCAATTATCATGTATCGAAACCCTTAGATACACAATTTGTCTCAAGAAAAAATCACTCCACCATGCCAAACCAAAATCCTTAAGTTATGCTAGTATAAGGACTCGAGTTTATAGAAAGGAATGGTTCCACAACTTACCAAGACATGCCACCACCTCAAACCTTCTTAAAATCACCTGCACAAACTCAAAAGAAAATCACCCAACCTCTACATGCAATATTTTATCAAACCCTAGGGTGAAACCTCATTTTTCATGCTATTTTCCATCAAAATCTATAGGGGAAGCAACACAAACCCCATAAAACTTATTCCATTTCACCTATAAATTTATCATCTATTCCTACAGGATCGCATTGGGCCCCTCTACAAAAACCTCTCTCGGTTTTGGCTATTTCAAAATGGTTTTCCTATGGTGGCAAATTTTCACTTGATGAAAAAAGTTTCAAATTCAAGTTGTGCAAAGTTACAAAGTGGTGCAAATTTCTCTCTGCAACTCGTGTGACCAAGTAGGTATTTTTATGCTAGGCATAGTCCTGTTTTGCATCGAAAGACACGGAATCGCTCCAAGCTACATTCCACCGGATCGATCCCTTAAGGGTCCAAAGTGCAAAATGGCTGTAAAATTCATCATGCTATTACTTAGATACCATGATGCTTAGAAAATTCCTGTATGATCCCATAGGATGATGTTGGTCCCCTCTACAAAAACCTCTCTTGGTTTGGCTATTTCGGAGTGGTTTTCCCATGGTGGTAGATTTTCACTTGATGGAAAAGTGTCAAATTCAAGTTGTGCAAAGTTGCAAATTGGTGCACCTTTCACTCTGCAACTCGTGTGACCAAGTGAACTATTCCAATACATCTGAATAGGTATTTTTACACTAGGAATGATCCTCTTTCACACCAAAACACACGGAATCGCTCTGAGCTATGTTCCACCGGATCGATCTCTTAAGGGTCCAAAGTTCAAAATGGCTGCAAACTTCAGCATGCTATTACTTAGATACCATGATGCTTAGAAAATTCTCATCTGATCCTACAGGATCAAGTTGGAGCCCCCTACAAAAACTCTCTTAGTTTTGGCTATCTCAGGGTGGTTTTCCCGTGGTGGCGGATTTTCACTTGATGGAAAAAGTGTGAAATTCAAGTTATGCAAAGTTGCAAAGTGGTGCAAATTTTTCTTTGTAACTCGTGTGACCAAACTAACTGATCCAACACATTTGAATAGGTATTTTTACACTAGGAATGGTCCTGTTTCACACTGAAACACGCAAAATTGCTCTGAGCTATGTTCCACCAGATCGATCCCTTAAGGGTCCAAAGTGCAAAATGGCTGCAAACTTCAGCATGCTATTACTCGGATACCGTGATGCTTAGAAAATTTTCATCTAATCCTACAAGATTACGTTGGACCCCTCTACAAAAACCTCTCTCAATTTTTGCTATCTCAGAGTGGTTTTCCTATGACGGTAGATTTTCACTTGATGGAAAGGGCGTCAAATGCAAGTAGTGCAAAGTGGTGCAGCTTTCATTATGCAACTCATGTGACCAAGTAGACTATTCCAATGCATATGAATAGGGTATGGTCCTCTTTTTCACCCAAACACGTGGAATCACTCTGAGCTACGTTCCACCGGATCAATCCCTTAAGGGTCCAAAGTGCAAAATGGCTGCAAAATTCAGCATGCTATTAGTCGAATATCATGATGCTTAGAAACTTCTCTTCTAATCCAACATGATTGTGTTGGGCCCCTCTACAAAAACATCTCTCAATTTTGGCTATCTCAGAGTGGTTTTCCCGTGGTGGCAGATTTCCACTTGATGGAAAAAGTGTCAAATTCAAGTTGTGAAAAGTTGCAAAGTGGTGCAACTTTCACTTTGCAATTTGTGTGACCAAGCAGACTGTTCCAACACATTCGAATAGGTATGTTTACACTAGGCATAGTCCTATTTTACACTGAAACACATGGAATCACTCTGAGCTACGTTCCACCGAATCGATGCCTTAAGGGTCCAAAGTGCAAAATGGTTGCAAACTTCAGCATGTTATTACTCAGATACCATGATGCTTATAAATTTCTCATCTAATCCCATAGGATCACATTGGGCCCCTCTACAAAAACCTCTCTTAGTTTTTCCTATCTCACAGTGGTTTTCTCATGGCGATGGATTTTCACTTCTTGGAAAAAGTGTCAAATTCAAGCTATGCAAAGTTGCAAAGTGGTGCAACTTTCATTTTGAAATTCATGTGACCAAACTAACTGCTCCAACACATCCCAATAGGTAGGTTTACACTAGGCATGGTCCTCTTTCACACCCAAACATGTGGAATTGATCTAACTTGCATTCAACCGGCTTGATCCCTTATGATGGCATGCAAAACAATGGAAAAGAGAAACATACAAACTACAGTTGAGAAGTCCAAGTATTCCACACAAAAAACATATGATCATTCGTGCAGAGCACCTTGTTCCTCCATTTGATGAAGAAGGTCTAGTTCAGTGGTTTTAGTGATTATATAATGGTGAATAGGTTGGTCAATAGGTTGTTGTGGATATTTTCAGGATGATTTGTCCTGAATAAGGTCAATTAAGACCATTAGGTATGTTTTAGGGTGAATTTTGGGTATAGTGATCCAAAATGTGAAAATTTCAATCTTGCACTAGAAGTTGTCTTTTGTAGCCTTTGAAAGAAAATTTGTGAATTTGTATATGAGTATGAAAGAATGGAGCTTTTTTGATGTAATAAGGCTATTTGTAAGCCATTTGTGTGGGTTTAGAGGTCATTCAATGTAGTCACTAGGTTGGAGAAGTCTAAAGTTGCAAATTTGTTAGTTGCTTAAAGGAACAAATTTGAAATGCAACAGTTACTTGTTTTTAAAGTTAGTTTTTAGTTGGTTGAGGGCATGGATCAGTTAGAGAAGGGTGTAAAACACTATGTAAAGCCTTGAGAGGCTTGAATGGAGGTTGTTGATGAACTTTTGGAGAAGATCTAATAAAAATTATTCAGACTATTCTCTATTTTTTAGATTTTTGATACAAACTTGTTGGTCCCATACTTGGTACGACCTGTAGCTTTCCTATACAATCCCAAGGCTGAAATGGATTGAAAGAGGGTTGAGTTGGATTTATTTTGGTGGTGGTTTGGTGTCAAACCATAAATTAATAGGATATTTATTATCATTGATTCAAGTGAATGTTGGAGTCTCAGTGGGCATATTTGAGAGGAGTTGTGTCAAATCACAACTTGGTTGAGCCACTCTACATCACCAATGGTGCTTTGTAACTAGAAGAGTGATTGGGAGCATTTTTCTTTGTTAAATAGACCTATTCAGGGGTCTAGAACAACATTGAGTCCATTTTTTATTTGTATTATAAATTATAACTTGCTTTCTCCTGAGTCCATTTTGTATACAAGAAATAATATTGCAGAAAGTTGACATATAAATATTTTGATGGTGATGCATCAAGAACATATTGGAATCTTTTTATGAATCATTTCATGGAATACTAATTGAAATTTTTTTTTTTTCTTTTAGATAAAGTTTTTTAGCATCAATCAATTAATATTCAAGACAAACCATGAAGGACAACAATGATCAATGCTAGGGCTAACCAATTAATAATTATATATGTGAATAAGTCAAGCATGTACATGTCAATAAGGGAAGCACAAGTACTCAAAAAAACGTAAGCCTCAAGAAGTATACACATGAATACATAATATACAGAAATTAATACAAAGTATATGCATGAATACAAGGTATAAACATGAAAACATGTAAGCCACAAAGTATACATTTCAACACACGTAAGTCACAAAGTATACACGTAATTTGTAAAGTATAAACTTGAATACACGTAACTCATATCTATTGAACCATCAATTTAGAATGCAAATATGAAAATCATTGATAAAAGATATTTGTATTAACCAAATAGCCATGTAGGCATACATCAATATATATCGATATAAGTATGAAATATATGTAAAAAATAGCCATATAGGCTTACGAGAATGCCATATATGTCAAATATTTCCAATAAAAAATATGTACAAAGCTGCCATGTAGGCATACAACAAAGGGATCTGGAATCAAAATTCATTTCTCTTCATGCTCTGCAAATAAATCTTTCTATTTTATTTTTAATTGGATGGTGATAGATCTGTCATTCATTTATGTTGTGCTCAAGGAGTGCTCTTGTTGCTCCTCCTAGTGTTTGGTTCATGGTGAAGTTTTAACCTATTACAATAAGAAGTAAAGACATGTATACATAGAAATTGCATTATAAAAAATCATATATTGGACAAAATAATCACTTACCGCCATCTTATGATCACTCACTATGAGGGATATATTCTCATACCCATGCTTAGGCATGTTCAAGCCCTGTGTAAACCATACAAATAGAAATTAAACTATGTGAATCATTAATGGTTTGATTTTTCACTAACTAACATCTATAACAAAAAATATAAAATGAAATTTACTAATTTTCCTCATAACTCCTTTTTCAAAGCCATCAAGGATTTTATAGTAGATGACACACCAATTTCCATTGCCCTTATCACATTTGGAGGTGTTTCGGCTTGCAAAATCTAAAAAAAATAAAAAAATTATTCAATGTAATCAACAATGTGCATATAAACTACACAAATATATTAAGTACAATTCATTAGTAAAACTCTATATTCTATTACCTACATGTAGGTTTGAGTAAATCCACCACCACTAGGAAGTGTTCCATTGAAGCCTCCAATATTAGTCTATTCAACATCCAAAATCACATATTAAATTACCATTCGTAAAAAAATGCTATTAACATGCAATAAATTTATAATTGTTTACTAGTTACATACCCTAGTGATAGATGTACTACAAAAATAAGTAGGTGGGGGGCCGATGTATTCAGTCTCAACACTATGACCCTGCAATTTTATTAAAATCATAAAACATTTTTAGTTAATCTTGCATTTCAAAATCAAAATCTAATAAATTAAATTCAATGAACATGCACTAACTTTTACCTGACTATCAATTCCATATGCCTCATGCAAAATTTCAACTACCCTCTCCATATCCATAGTTGTAGATGGATCCTACATAGTAGTCTCCTGAGTGTCAATGGAGTCATATGAACAAGTAGCCCCACAAGATTGACACACATGTGTTCGAAGGCCACCACTCAAAGACTCCCCTAGATGGCACTATAGAATAGGGCTAGTATGATGGATGACACTCTAGGTCAAATTGTTGATCATGTGCAATGTTTCTACGTCAGCACTTTCCTTCACGATGGAAGGCATAACAACGTGCTCACAAGGTGGCCTAGCGAGAGCTCGTCTACCTTGTTGTGTAGGATCCGGTTGTACACCAGGTCTATCCTAAGCTGACCCCCCACCTCTCCCCTGGAAATCCCTCATATCAAAATAATTTTTGATTTTGTTCAATATGAAATCACTGTATAGTTTTCTAAGGAAATATTGCAGGTCCTTGCAATTTTTGCATGGTGGGTAATCAAAGACCATGTACCACCTATCATAAAACTAGTCCCTAATCTATTGGTGGTGGAACCAATGGATAGGAAACCTCTTCAAATTGAGGGTAAGATTTTGATTTGTGCGTGGGTCAGTGAATTATGAGGACAAATCACCTTTTGTAATTTTTAAATCCTTTACATCTTTGTATGATTATTTATTTGCATAGTAATCCCTAGCCACCTACCTCCTATCTTGCCATCCAGTTATTTGTTTGTTAATTGAATCTACATTTTAAACATATCTTTCAATTAATTTGCTAGGGTCATTCTTTCTGTGGTTGAACCATTTGGATCACTCAACCTACTGATCAAATCCTCAATTTTCTTTTTGTTGTTGTCAATTTCACTCATTAAATTTTGTTGAGTTCCAGGAGGGTGTTGAGTGATTAGTGGAGGAGGTTGTTGTTGTGGTTGATTTTCATCTTGAGGATTTCGTTGGTCTTCCTGTTGAGGATCTTGATGGTTTGTAGGTTGATTTGCATCTCCTAAAAATTCAAACAAATATATATCAAACTCAACCTAAAACTAACTAATTCAAAACAAAAACCACAAAATCCTTACCTCTAACACCTCCTCCTCCTCGTGGTGTCATCATTGCAAAGAAATAGCAATTTTTCATGAAGAAATTTGTTGAATTTACCCTCCTAGAATGTGAGCACGAAATATGGGGGTTTTGGCCACGACTAGAAGAAAAAAATAGTCGAAATAAGAATGATAGGTTTTCTCTTCTTTTTTTTTGCTTTTAACAAGAAATAACATGAGTGTGTTATAACATGCTCATGTTATGAATTTTCAAAAGTTTTTTTGAAAGGTTTCCATGAAATGGCTACCCATTTTCATGCACCTGCCCAGAGAGGAGGGAGGGATAGGTAAAGATGGATAGTTGGTATAGATAGAAGGAGAGAGAGAGATAGGTAGAGAGAGGGCAATGAGAGATAGAAAGAGGGAGAGGGAGATAGGAGAGATAGAAACAGGGGGAGGCAGGGAGAGATAGAGAGAGTAGAGAGGGAGGAGAGAGATAGAGAGAGGTGATAGAGAGAGAGAAGTAGAGAGGGAAAGGTGGAGATATTGAGAGAGAGGAGGAAAAGAGGGAGAAAGAAAGAGGTATAGAGGGAAAGCTAGGTAGAGATAAGTAGATATGAAATGAGAGATATAGGGAGAGGTAGGGATGGAGAGAGAGATGAGACAAAAATAGAGAGAGGTCTAGGTAGATAGAGTGAGGAGGAGATAAAGAGAATTATAGAGGGAAGGAGAGAGGGGGGGAGAGGTAGGGATGGAGAGAGAGGTGAGAGAGATAAGAGAGAGGTATAGGTAGGGAAAGAGAGTAGAGATGGAAGGGGAGAAGTGAGATAGGTGATAGAGATGTGTGATGGAGAGAAAAGTAGAGAGGTAAGGAGGAAGGTGGAGATATTGAGAGGGAAGGAGGAGGGAGAAATAAAGATGTATAGAGGGATAGGTTAGATAGTGAGAAGTAGAGAGAAAAGGTGGGTGAAAGGAAGAGAGGGGGAGATAGAGAGGTGAGATGGAGAGAAGTAGAAAGAGAAGGAGAGAGAGAAGGAGAGAGAGGGGGAGATAAAGAATATTAGAGGAGGGAGGGAAGGAGAGAGAAGTGAGATAGAGATAACTAGAGAGGGAAGGATAGAGAGAATGGCGAGATAGAGAGTAGAGAGGGAAGGAGTGAGAGGGAAGCAGAGAGTGAGAGAGAAAGAGGGGAGAGAGAGGGAGAGAGGGATAGGTAGGTATAGATAGAGGTGATATAGAGAGTAAAGAGAGATATATAGAGATAAAAGGAGAAGTAGGGGAGATAGAGGAATGTAGAGAAGGAAGGAGGGAGGGAGATAGATGTTGGAGAGGGAAGGAGAGAGAGATGGACATGTAGAGATGTAGTTCTTGAGCTAAAGGGAGAGATTGTTAAATAAAGCGATGGAGATAGTGAGAGAGAGAGAGAGGTCTAGAGAATAAGAGATGAAAATGGGTGAGATAGAGAGAGAAAGATAAAATTTGACCTCCTGATTACTGAAATTTGACATGCTAATTATTTAAATTTGATTGTTTGAAATTTTTAAGATATTCCAAAAACTAGAATTTGCATTATAACTCCTAGAGATCTGAAACCACTCTCAAACATCTTGCCTATATACATGAAATATAACTTAAAGTATAAGAAAGTAAATGTCCATATGTAAATGTCAACTTATACTTAAATGTTTATTTCATGTATATAGTTTCCCTGGTAGAGAAAGAGAAAATCAAAGAGTTCAAAAAATTGCATTACAAAAGTCATGAATGACATTTGGTGCTAGCCAAATGAAGCAACCCATTTGGCATGCACCAAATAGGTTGCATTGGTAAATACCAACCCAATGGGTTGGATTTTGCATTGGGCATTCAACCCAAAGATTTGGACAACCATTTCATGAAAAAGATGTGATTTTTTGAAAGGGTTCCAAATTTCCTCATATTTTCGTTTGTGCTCCCCATCTCACTTGCACATCTTTCAATGCAAGTTTATAAAAAGGGTGCCAAATTTCCTCATATTTTTATCTATGCTCCTAGTCTCATTTGCAGTCTTTCAATGCAAGTTTATAAAAAAAATGTGATAGCGTTAACTTCTCTCTTAGCTATCTAAATATATAACTCTTTTTTCATTTTCATTTAGCTAAGGTTTTGATCCATGGCTTCTATTGCAAATGCCTCCACTTTTGGTCAAAAAGCAACATGTGCTAGTTTTAGGATATATTTTTACTCGTTCATCAAAACGTGAAAAAAATTACATTTTATGAAACTAGAATCCATTCTACACATGATGAAAAAGAAAGTCAATTTTTGATTAGGTTTCAAAAAATTTAGGGGGGAGCACGCTCAAATTTTAGCTTTTCAAGATGTGTCCACTTTGAAAATTCATAAAATATTATATATTTATTAAAAAAATTATCCGAAAGAATGAGGATAAACTACATGGTGGTAGCGAATTTCTCACCATTGGGATTTTTGAAATTCTAAAAAAATGTTAATCAAAAAGGGGGGAGCCCTCAAACACTATGCTATTTTTTTGATAAAAATAGGACCATTTTACTTTTGAGACCCTTAATCTTCATTGATTTCAAAAAAAAATAGTATCTTAGAAACTAGACTCGGAGCACTTCAACTTTTTTTGTTGCTGCATCTTAAAATTTTGAGCGTAACTATCTTCATTTTCTCGTGCAAATCAATTTTTGCTTATTTTAGTAAAAAAGTGGCATCTTAAGAGCCAAAATTGTGTCACAGATCCATGCACTTACCTGATAGAGGGAGGGAGAGGAGGGATATAGATTAGAGAGGGAAAGAGGTAGGGAGGACACATAGGTGAGATAGACTGATGGAGGGAGAGGTAGTAAAGAGAGGGAAGGATGCATACAAAGAAGAGAGATAGAGAAAATTAGAGAGGGGAGGGATGAAAGGTGGGGTAAGGAGGAGATAGAGGTGAGTGTGCATGTGTGTGTGTGTGTGTGAGAGAGAGAGAGAGAGAGAGAAGAGAGAAAAGGAGGGGAGAGAGAAAGGGGTAGATAGAGAAAGAGAGTAGAGAGAGAAGGGGGAGAGAGATAGAGAGTAGACAAGGAAGGAGACAGTAAGAGAGAAAGGTGGGGAGGGAAAGAGAGAGGTAGAGAGATTGTTTAGGAGTGGAGGGAGAGGTATGTAGAGAGAGGGAAGGAGAGAGGGGATGAGAGAGGGAGGGAGGTAGAGTGAGATGGAGAGAGATAGAGTGGTGAGATAGAGGGTATAGAGGTAAGGAGAGAGAGAGAGAGAGAGAGAGAGATGTTGGAGGGAGGGAGAGGTAGAAAGGGATAGGTGAGATAGAGAGAGGGAAGGAGGGAAAGTGGGAGATAGAGAATGGTTATTTAGAGAGGAGAGAGTGAGAGGTAGGGATAGAGAGAATGGTGAGATAGAGAAAGTAGAGTGAGAGAGAAAGAGGGGGAGGTAGAGATAAAGAGAGAGGTAGGTAGAGGAAGGGAGAGGAGAGATAGAGAGTAGAGAGGGAAAGAGGTAGGGAAGGAGACATAGGTGAGAGTATTTTTAGGATCATCATGGAAAAAATAGGCCCTTAAGTGGCAATCAAAATTCAGAAAATCAGAGTTAGGCAACTTGACGTAAAAAATTGAATAAGTTATCTATATTATTTCAAAAAATGTAAGAATAGAATTTGTAGAAAATTGAATTTAATTTCTAAAATACTAGGTTTATTTAAAAATAAAAAATATATTTAGTGAAAATTTTAAATCTCAATGTAGTAGTACTTAAATTTCAGGGAAAAAATAAGTAGGTGTATGTCTAACCACCCTAACCACAATAAAATGCTAATAATTTTTAATAAGATTTTAGATATAAGTAGAGGATTCATGTCCCAATGCGATGCATATTTTTTTGTAATTTTATTCCAAGTAAATAATTAATTATGAATTTTTTATTACAAATTTGAAAAAATATAAAATCTCCTATGTCTGACCACCTTAACTTGTTCAAAAATTCATGAAATTCAATTTTTCTTTTTCTAATCCTATAGTATGCGAAGCATAGAATGTGACACATATTTCGGATTCAAAAAATGTGATACCATTTGAAAGCTATAGATTTTTATCAATCAACCTATCAATCAGGACTTTAGTCATAATTCAAATAGAAAATTAATAACAATTATGTATTAAATTCAAAGTAAAGCATAATTTATATTGGTGGAAAGATGAGAATCTCCTTTAAAAATTCTTTTCATTTCATCAATTTTGGGTAAAAAAAAAAGTCATCAGCCACATGGACCATCATATCACTTACATATCGCCACTTTTTGGCCCATGATGATCCTACACATACCCATGAGATAGAGAGGAATGGAGAGAGATATTGGTGGAGGGAGAGGTAGGTATAGAGAGGGAGAGGGGAGATTAAGACAAGTAGAGATGGAAGGAGAGAGAGAGGAGAGATAGAGAATAGGGATAGAGAGGAGAGAGGAGAGATAGAGTGAGGGAGAGGTAGGGAGTGAGATAAAGGTGTGTGTGAAAGAGAGATATATAATGGCCAGATACATAAAAGGAGCAATTCAGAGAGAAATAGGGGGAGGGAGGGATAAAAGAGAGAGACTATAAAGAGAGACAGAAAGAAGGGGAGGTAAGGTGAGGTCGAGAGAGGGAGGGAGAGGATAAATAGAGGGAAGTACAGAGGGAAGGAGGGAGGGAGGGATAGTTAGGGGGAGATAGAGGTGTGTGTTAGGGAGAGATAGAGATAGAGTGGTGAGATAGATAGGAGAGAGTGAGAGGGAGGGAGATAGAATTTTGAGATAGAGAAGAGAGAGTGAGAGAGAAAGAGGGTGAAGAGATGGAGAGAGAGAGAGAGATAGGTAGGTAGGTAGAGGGATGGATAGGAGAGATAAAGAGTAGAGAGGAAAAGAGGTAGGGAGGTAGACGTGGGTGAGATATAGAGTGATGGAGGGAGAGGTAGGTAAAGAGAGGGAGAGGGAAGATAAAGATAAGTAGGGAGGGAAGGAGACATAGAGAGAGGAGATAGAGAGAAATAGAGGGGAGTGAGGGAACGAGAGGTAGGGAGGGTATAGAGGGGTGTGAAGAGAGAGGGGAGAGAGGGAGGAATGGAGAGAGGGAAGGAGAGAGTGAGAGAGAAAGATGATATAACTTGCTGACTACTAAAATTTGACCTCTTGATTACTAAAATTTGACATCTTGATTACTAAAATTTGACTAAGTCTAAAACATTATAATATCTTCTAAAAACTAGAATTTGTATTATAACTCCAAGATATTTGAAACCACTCTCAAACATATTGAAACTATATACATGAAATATAACATAAATTATAAGAAAGTAAATGTTCATATGTAAATTTCAACTTATACTTCATGCTTCACATTTGGCGAGTGCCAAAATTGGCGCTAGCCAAATGGAGCACTTCATTTGGTGAACACAAAATTTGGTGCTTTCCAAATGGAGCACTTTATTTGGTGAATGCCAAATTTGGCCCTTGCCAAATGGAACACTTCATTTGGCGCTTGCCAAATGAAGTGCTCCATTTGGCTAGTGCCAAATTTGATGCTTGTCAAATGAAGAGGGCCAAAATTATTTAAATTTTGACATACTGAACCTTAGGCTTAGTCATCTGAGCCATTTGGCAAGCACCAAATGGTCATTTCAAGTAAAAAAATAAAAGTGGCACATTTTTGTGTCACAAATTGGTGCACATACCCTGTAATCATGTTATGTGGTCATGTTGAGAAGTATTTGTGGTATTGAGAAAGTGTTGTAGTTATGTTGAAGAGACATTTTTGGTGTTACAAATGCATCTAATTCACTTGGTTTCTAAATTATTTTGAGAAAATTTGAATAAAAGAGTGTGCAGTGTGATAGAGGTGTGTTCAATGTTGTACTTTGTATGTCTTCAAGGTTGAAGATATGCTTGTGCAGTTTGGATGTGATGATCAGAGGTGTTTAGAGGTGTTATATCTAGAGTTTCAGGTTCTAGATCGTGTGGCAGAGGAAGTTGTGTTTGATAGTGTGTTTACCTGTGAAGATGGTTGTCTAAGAGAAATGAGGTTGCTTCACATTTCTCTACTTTGTTGTTTCTTGGTTTATGGATTTAGGAACATGCTTATATTGTCTATATTTATCAAGTACTTTGGATTTTTTGGTGTCGATTTTCTCTGCAAGTTTGATTCTTATATTGGATTTTAATGGTAGTGCATCCTAATACACAAGATGAAAGTATTCTTTATTTCAAGTGGATGTGACATTGTTGCAGTTTAGTATGTTGATGTTGGAATATTTTGGGATGTTTTATGGATTATTTGAAGTGTTTCTTTGTGGTCTACATGTTGTTTTTGGACCTGGACAAACATCTATGTGCTCACTTGTTAGTGTTAGTGTAGGTTTGGCTGACCTGGTGTGCTAGCGCTAATTGAGAAAGTTTCTTGTTGTTTATGGAAGCATGGAGAAGCATGTTAGTATAGATTTCAGTGCTAGTTAACCCTTGGTGTGGTCTACCTTCACTTATTTCCACTGCGAAGGTGTTTGGTGCCAACCTATTTTGGTGTTGCATTTTTGATGTGCACACGTTTCATTAAGGTCAACCTAATTAAGATTGTTTAGGTTGCAGACGGTATAAATGTAAGGTGATTTCTTGGTAGTAAGTGGTGTGTGTGAGATGCGAATTTGATCAAGTGAAGTGATCTGTTTGCAAGATTAAATACCTAACTCTGGATGCAATGAGTAGGAGGTGTCTACATTTTCAGTGTGTGTGAATTCATTCGAGGTAGTGATCCAAAGGTTGTGGATGGCATGGAGTTGCAGTGGTGGATCTTTCTATTACTCTTAGATAGTGAATCTCTCTTTGACAATTTTCTTCTTTCTTCTTTATTTCAAATAGTGAGTAATTTGGGCAATGAGCCCTTGGTAGTGATCCCTTCTTCTCTTTTGGGCAGTGAGCCCTCTAATAGTGATCTTATTGTATTTGGTGTTGCTATTAATATATATGTGATCTAATACTCACCAAGGTTTTTCCCTACTCAAGGTTTTCCATGTAAATCTAGTGTTCTATTGTGTATGGTGACCAATGTTTGCATTGCTATTTCATATGTTTACATTTTTCTAATGTATAATGAGGTTTTAAATGTTTGATAAGGGTTTGAAAGTTAATGAGGGATTGAAAGTTTTAACGTACAATTGATTCACCCCCTCTCTCAGTTTTCATGTGCATCTAACAATACATTCATCTTGTATTGTGTAATCAATGTGAAAAGTATGATATTTTTTTGTGTTCATGCACTTCCAATTTTTGATTATCTCTTATTTTTAAAGCCTACAATTTTTCCAATATATCAAAAATGTTTGTTTAGGATAATCTTTCTCTTAAGAAAATGTCTCAAAATATTCAAAGTTTTCTATTGGAATAGATTAAAAGCAAGGGAACACATTCATAATTACCTTTTATTTCCTCTTTTTATATTTTCATCCTTTGTAATGAGAATGAATTGATAACATATATGATAATTTAATTATTGAGATCCTTTCTAATTAAAAAGGGAATTTTATATAGTACTTCATGTAATTGGTTGCTAGTTTAGAATCATATTTAGTTCTTAATGGGTGATCCCACAATACTATTTTACAATTTTAACCTCCATTTTTACATATTGTTTGATGAGTCAATAGAAAAAGCTTTCATATTTATTTTTTAAATATTCACAAAATTTCCTTTGCCTAGAGGTTGATAAAAAAATTAATATAGTTCTACATGTCATCTTGATATATGAGTGCAAGGGTGCCAAGGTTCAAAATGAACCATTTTGTTCCTAAGAATATAAAAAACCAATACCTAAATTTGACCAAGAAAAGCTACAATCTTTGTGACAACCTATGTCAATTCTCAACTAGTACAAAAAATAAAGATAATTTGGTGGTTGATTTGGCATCACCTGTAGTGGAAATTGCATATTTGTTCATGCCAATAGAATATTTGAATGGGGTAATTTTCTCTATGGTTATCCTTTTTCTCCTTCCCATGCCCTTTACAATGAGACTTCTAGTGTTGGTTTCATTAGTAGAAAGGTTTTGTATAGTTGTGATCCATTCTATGTCCACAACTAATTCTCTCCCTCCTTAGACTAAAAATATATTGCTCCCATAGTGGTTCTTAGGTAGGATGTCATGGAGAATGAGTTGTTTCTATCTAAGAAGGATTTGATTTGGATATTTAGTCACCTATGGCCATCACTTCTAGCCTTGCACTAGTGGGTCTCTAAACATTGGCTTTCTTTTTTGGAGGAAAGGGCGGAGATTTACTCCTGCAATAGAGGGTTCTCTATGGTGGTTTTTGAATTTTTTAAGGATAAAGAAGTTAATTTTGATGATATATCTTGGATATGGGACCACTACTATCTTTTAGTTCATCTTTAGTATCCTTCATTCAATCTTTTAACTGAGTCTATTGATATTATGCTAGATTGGATCAAATTATCTTATCTACCCTTACATTTTGTGTACAACTTTACTTTTGAGGCTATCAATAACACTCTTGGTTTCTTTATAAAGGTCAATCTAGTGAATTTTATTTTTTATCATACCTCCTTTACCTATATCCTAATGGACACTAAATTTGTGAAATCTCTCCTCGATGAGATTGTTTTACAAATTTTTAACTAATCTTGGACAAAATCTATTTGTTAGTGTAAATAGTCTCATTATAATACCTTGTTAGCTAATCACTTTTTTAGGATTGATATATTCACACCCATCTTAAGTTTAATTAGGTTTCTTTTTATTTTCTCTCACTTCATATGGTTGAGACATGTGTCCTTGTGACTTGAGACACCTATTGACACTTGCTCACACACTTGTCAAGTAAGATAAAAAGTGTCCCACCTATGGAAGGATAGTCAAATTTTTACTCCCACCTTCTCACCTCCACATCCTTGTCTATATATTTAATGATTGATCATTGTGTTTACACACTCTTCATTTTATATTGATATACATACTATTATGCTTATTTTTTTCACTCATGGAAATTGTTTCATGCCCTTGACCATGGCATTCTCCAACATGGTATCAAAGCTATGAGAGAGCATTCCTCCCCACATCAAAATGACTCTCACACATAGCCTATCAACAGAGTATCATGGAGCCAAATAGACACATTCATTCCATTTAGAAGGCTTGGGAAATGAAAAAAGCAGCTTTTCTTTCATCAATTTTGATAGTTTTTTTAATTTTTGCAAATTTTTGGCCATTGTACAAAAGTTGTAAAAAATAAAATAAATAACAAAGGACCAATCCAACCCTCTTCCCATCTACCTAGCGGAAAATTTTTTGGCCTATTCCATATATTTCAAGCTATTGTTTCAGGGTTTTATATATTTTTTTAGCTATTTTTGGCATCTTTGTAAGGTATTTGGCCTATTTGCATGTCAATATTAGATTTTATCATGACACATTCTTTTTTTTTTTTTAGGGTTTCATTTGAGTTTTACAATCTTAAAGAAAAAATTCCTCTGGTTTTTGGTTATCTTATCAGTATCTGATTTATTATGTGGCCTTTCGATGCCTCTAAAGGGCTCAATCTACATCATTAATTAGAGTTCATCCACTTTAGCATAATATTTCCATGTTACCATTTTGTATATCAATGCACTGCAAACCATTTCCTTTCATTGCCTATATCTCCACACTAAGTAGAAGTTGTAGGAGAGAGGAAGCGAGTTTATTTTTTTTGTTGCAGACCTCCATCTATGCGTCTCTACCCATGGCCTCCATTATCAGTAACACCCTCTATATAGGCCCCTTCACCCCTGCCATCTCCAATTTTCTCTTCCAACCCCCATATTTTCTCCCAGTAACCTTCACACCACTCTCCAAACCTACACGTTGATCTTTGGTGACCCTCTATAGAGAGAATTTTGCAGGGTGAAGACTTTTGACAAATTTTCAAAAGGTGTCTCCTCACAATGGATAGAAATTACCAAGGGTTAAATGATTTACCTCTTGACATGCACAATAGGCTATGCAACATTCTCAATTGTTGTGGCCTCTCACTCCACTCAACTTCCATGCAACACCAGCCATAAACCTCTAGCAATGTAATAATTTGATAGTTATCTCTCTCAAGTAGCTTCTTTTTCTCAATATTCACCCCTTGACTTTGGCTCTTACTTTTCATTTCATACCACATGCTCTACATAGAGTTTAGATCATCCCCAAACAAGCGTCTCTAAAATCAGAAAACAAGAAAATAATCTTCCACCAAATGTGAGCCTTCCAACTGATCCTCTAATGTGTCTATGCTGCCTCAAAGAGTCATCACAATGAAGCTCAACATTTGGTAGATTTTCTTATTGTTACATTTAGTTGGGAAGTTTTGTTTCTTTTTCCATTAATTATCATTTTATAACTTTGCTAACCATTAGCATTTAATGTAACCATGAATATTTATTATTAACCATTAGTGGTTCATGTTAAGTATTAGATTCATTTAAATGCTTGTAAAGGGGTAGTTTCCATTATTTGCATGACTTTCAAATGAGAGATCATATTTTCTTTATTGAATATAGTCACCAGAAAGATCTTTCCAAGCTAGTCAAAGTAGCATCAATCCATTTTAGAAATTATACCTTTTTAATCTATTTTTTAACCTCCAAAATTAATGGAATTTGTGCAATTTTTTATGGGTCATAACTTTCACTCCGTTTTTGGAACATTCACAATTTTTTATAGAAATTCATCATAATTTTACAAGGATTCTAGATTTGCAGTCAAAATAAAGTGTAGAAAATCCTTTTATTCCATATTTGTAAAAAGCTCTAAGTTATAAATAGACAATTTGGCTTCCAAAATTGAAAAAAACTTGTAATTCTTGTTTGCATCTTTTTAGGAGGTCAACACTCATATATAATAAAAAATTTAGGGGTTCAATAAGGCATAATTCAAGTTCCTTGTTGTGTGTGCATCATGGATCTTAAAATCAACTTGTTGCCTCTCCACATGATTTTCACACTTGAAAAGTCAAATTACAACAACTACTTTAATCTAAGGGATTATGGAAAATAGTCATTAGACAAAACATACAATTTACTAGGAATTTTGATTAATTTACTTATTGGAACAAGTTAGATGAAGCATTGGGAATAATAGGTATTCTTATTTTCGATATTTTGTAATTTCACATTTCTAGTTGTACAACTCCTAAGAAAATGTGGGAAAATTTTGATGATATCTATGGTAAAGTTGATGAGTTCAAGATTCTACAATTGAATGTTGAATTAACAACATTTTATCTCGATGTATTCTCTTCTATTGAAGATTTCTTGGTTCAATTTAAGTATTTTCTTTCTAGAGTTTTGGGTTGTGGTAAAACAAAAATAGAAAAAGGGTGTGTCTTCTTGATTTTGTCAAAATTAAGATGTCCTTATCAAATATTTTATTCTTTCTTTTACTCTACCATGGATTCTCTTGGAATAAGACATGTAAAGCCTTCTTTTAAATAGTTTAGTGATAGGCTCACAAGAGAACACTCTAAATTAATCTTTTTGGATGTTATCACCTCTTCAAAAATTCAAGCACTAATTGTCCAATAATCTAAGGGAAAAGGAAAGAAGCCTTCTAATGAACATAAGGTAAAATCAACTTCAAGAAATGAGCAATCATCTAACTAGAAGAATAAATTCAACACATAAGCCACATCCTCTACAAAATCAAGAAACAATACTTACAAGTCAAAAAATAAAAGGAAAGTCCATTATACTTTTAGTGGATTACATAATCATGATAGCCAATTCTATCATAAAAGGATTGTAGCTATGAAAGAGGTTATGCATAGACACGACATTGATCTTTCCAAACCTACTAAGGGACATGACCTTACAATTAGAGGTTTGGATTCATCCAAGGACACTTGGATAGTTGACTTAGGAGCCTCACATCACATGAATCACTCGCAAGATCTTCTAGCATCTATTTTTGATAGCACTATTTCTCAAATTTCAATGTGAAACTATTCATAGATTCCAGTTATGGGGTCAAGTACAAGGGTAATCCCACAATAATGAGTTCCAATTTCTGGTCAAGATGGATATTTCCATCAACATTTTTAATTGAATCTTCACTTTTTGAGACCTATAGCAACTAAACTGTTAAGAATTTGAAGATGTTGTGAACTAGTGATTTGTGGTGATTTATATGTAGATTCTAAATATATTTTTTAAATTATTTTTGGAATAAATCATGATTCTTTCAACATATCCTTTAATAGCTATCTTTTAATAGTAAGCAACATTTTTAAAAAGTAATGGGCCTGCTAGGTGTGGGGGAGTGATAAGGGATGAGAATGGCATTTTTATTTCAGCAGTTGTGCTCCCCTTGGGCACCCAGACCAACCACCTTGCTAAAGCCATAGGGGCTTTCCAAGCTTTAAATCTTTCCCATCATTTGAACTTCAAAACTGTGTGGCTTGAAGGCAACTCAAACAATATCATACAATGCATTAAGGGCCTCCAAAATCCTTCATGGACTATATAGAGCTGGATTAATTTATCCAAGGGGATTATAAGCTCTTTTGATAATTGTTTCATTTCCCATGCTTATTGGGAAATTAACACTTTGGCAGACTTCTTTCCCAATAAGGGAGTTTAGGCCAAGGATAAAATTATGTGGCAAAGGAGTGACAAGTTGGAGGCTGATGTCATAGCCTTGTTGAGGTATGATAGAATTCATGGGAAGGTTCAAATTCCCCTATCAACTAATGATTATGGGTGATGAGTGTCAGTTCATGTAGTCTTGGTACTGTTGTTCTATTATTTCTCATCGAAGGTCGAAGTACAATAGAATTAATAGCTATTCTGATATTTTATGCTTCACATGCTTTCTAGGCATTTTGTTTATCAATTTATTTGGTTGGTAGGAGTCTTTTGAGCGGGCTTGCAACTCTGTCAACATGGGTGGTGAACGTCGCCATGTGGAACTGTTGGATTGTGAGGAGATGAGGAGTAACACTAAGGTGTGGAAACTATTGGAGAAGGGTGGGATTACAAATTGTAAGTTTGAAATAAGTATGAGTAAGTAACACTTCTTAATAAGACATTATATCAAGATTCTATCAGTAATTAACTAATTAAAAGAACATAAACTTGAAAGTGTCTCATTGTTTCCTATCTCTAAAGATTTATTAAATCATAGAAGGCTCTCAGATTTGATAAACACTTGTGACTATTAAAATGCCAATCTAGAGAAAAAAGTGATGCTAAATGCAATGATGAAATCTTATATGATGATATCTAATTGATAAAAGGAAACTACTGTAATCTATATTAACATAAAACTATGATGATGGAGCTACAATAAAACTACTATGCAGACATAATATGAATTCTACTAATTCTATTGCTATGATTGCTTTTCCTGCAAAGTAAGATTGCACAAAGTTGGGATTCATTTCATGTTGAATGAGGCTGTATTTATAGTTTCACTATAGAACATTTGCATAGGGGTAGCATAGCAAAGGCATCGATTCAATTTGGAGGATTGAATGGTGAGAGGTGGAGAAACTTGAGCTGATCATGGGAATTGTTCCTCCCCATGAAAACATCAGGCAAGATGATAGGAAGGATCAAAAGAAGAAGATTTGAGAGATTGATTCACGTTTGTCTCTAATTTGTCTCCGTGGCTTCCCATGAATATCAGTTGAATTAATTAGATATGAAATATCTAATTTTATTGGTGAGTGAATAGAGGAAATTTGCTATATGCCTTTTATTTGAATTATTTTGGTTTATTCAAATTAGCAAAAAGGGGAATAAATAATTTAATAAAAAAAACTATAGAAGTTGTTTATTAAATTAATATGAAAGGGATATGATAATTAAATAACAAAGTATTTAACCTTGTTTAATTAATTAAGATTAAATGATGTGATAGGGGAATTTGATAATTAAATTAAACAAAGTATTTAATTTTTTTATTTCATTAGGATGAAATAATAAAAGTATTAGAAGAATTTTAATAAGAATTTAAACGTGAACTATATAAAAAAATATTTATATTTATTCAATAGTAGAGGAATTTAGGGTAATTAATCAAATAAGTTGTATTTAATTAATTAGACTCTCTAGACCATTTTTAGGTGCATACATTTTGCCCCTCTTTGAAGTGATGTGTTTACGCATTGCTTCAAAGAAATTTTGTGCTTCTGCTGCTAGTATTGATGAAAAAAAAATTAGTATGCCCCAAACATTTATTTTTAGGTGATTGATGATAATATGCCCCCTCGAAAGATAAATTAATGGTTTTTTAAAATTTATTTTTATTTATCTTTTTCAGAATTTTTCATGATTTTCTAAGGAATTGATAATGATTCAATGAATATTTGATCGTACAATAATTTATCTACTAATTAAAAATGTAGAAAGTGCCCCTGGATGAATTTGTATTAAGCCTCCTTGTGTTTGATGATTTTTTATCATGTCAACCTTTGATTTGATATTGATTGATGATCTTGATAGGTTAGAAGATTATTGATCTCATGATAGGTGAGATTCCATGATTGATTGATTGATTGATTGACCTCGTGATAGGTGAGAATCAATAATAGACTGATGATTGACCTCATGATAGGTGAGGATCAATGATAGATTGATTGATTGACCTCATGATAGGAAAATTTCAAATGATTGATTGACCTCATGATAGGTGAAGTTCAATGATAGTCACTCACGAGATTTGATCAAAGTATCACCAGAGATGATTAGATTGATAGGCTGATTGATTGATAATATTGCTGATTTCTGATATGTTATGATCGTAGGAGGTTTTAAGAGTTCTTCCCAAAGACGTGGGACATGATTTCGCATCTGGTAAAGGCTTATATAGATATCATCACTCGATGTGGAAAATCTATAATGCAGATGCAAAAATAATATGAATGCAATCTAATTTAACCGTGCAAATCTATATATGAAATCATTGGCATTTTAACAATACTTTTATTGTGCTTTGTATCATCATAGAGCTTTAAAAATGTTGAAAGTGAGTACAAGCATCAATGGTATGATTTAGACCATCATGACCTAAGTATGACTTCCATGATTTTTTATATTGCAAGTGAACACAAGCATCAAGGTATAATTAAACCGAGATGACCTAAGCATTTCTTGCATAAATAGACAAGAATCAATCACTTTCCTATGTGAATTATGAATGTCATCAATGATACTTTTGTAGATCATGTCCCATGACAATTCACATAATAATAATGATTAACTCATAGACAAAAGACAAAGAAAATATCATTCCCCTTCCTAGCTTCTCTAGTTCAATACATCATCGAGATGCTCCAAAGAAATGATAATAAAGATCAAAGTATAAAAATTTTACTTTTTCTTAAATTATTTCAAACATTATTCAAATTAGATCATCCATCCTAATTTTATGATGTTTTAATGATTTTCTAAGATTTTGGACCAAACCTAACCTATAGACCTATCCTAGGTGCCTCGAGGGCTGATCAAAGATTAGCCCTGCCTATGTTATACATGTAGAGACAACGTAGTTTGATTGGCACAAACTCATGTTTTTGACTTTTTTGAGTAATTTTTTGACTTGTTTTTGGATTTTCTGTTGTGATATGGATGTATAATGTGTTTTCGATGGTGATTGATGTTCTATGTTGGGTTGTGCTTTGATCATTGCATTTGTTGTGTTTGTTTCCCTGATGTTTGTCCATTTTCCTAAGCTTGATGTTTTATTGCCTCGAGTGAGATCAATATTTTTCCCCCAAGCTAGGGTAAGACATGACCACATTGCAATGATATGTACTTGATATTTTATTGCACCTTTTTCAGATTTTATGAATTTTTTGTATTTTTCAAGATATTTAAGATGAAATGAGATGATATGCTTGATTGAAGGAACAATATGCCCCACAATAGGGGTAATGCAACCATGGATAAATGATAGATCAAAACGAAATATTCACTGCAAAACATGTCACACAAGCAACCTATCTCTTGTCAAAAGATGATAATGATTGATTGATTAAGATGCCTGGAATGATTGATTCCATAAGACATGATGATTATAAGTACTTAGGATCACTAATTTTCTCTAAGTATGATAAGATTGATGATTTTTGATGATTGATTGACAAAAGATATGAGGAGTGGATAATGTTTTGTAGCTAGGTTTAAATATTATTTGCATGATAAGATTCAAGGTTGCAAAGGGACATGGTGACATGGATTTTGATAAGCTAGGAGATATAGAATGGAAGAAAACAAGAATAAAAATAAAGAATGGTATGATCAAGATCAACTAGATAAGATAAAGACACAAGGCCCAAGTATTTTTCCCCTATCCCTCATCAAGACCAAGAAAAAGAAAGGATGTATTTAGTAAGAATGATGGAATATGGATAAGATGATAGATATGGTATGGAAGATATGGATAAAGTGTATACGATAAGATATATGATGTTCAAGAAGATCCTTAACCTTGTCAAGATCAAAGGTGGAAATGTAAGGAGTGAGCATAGAAAGGATAATGACCATGAATGATAAGATATAGGAAACTTGTCCCTAAGTGTAGAGTGAAAGAGGAATATGGAAGATAGGATATGGATGATAGGTAAATGGAGGAAGGACTTAAGAACCAAGTTTCACAACCAAATATCCCTCTAATAAACCATGGAAAATGGGAATTAGACTCCTAAATGTTGGTAGATTAATGATATGATTGAAGAATCTAAGAATTTATGCAAAGGTTTGGATTAAAGGAGAATGATGGGGGATGAATGTTGGATAATGGATAGGAGTTTGGAAGGCTTGTTGATGGATAGATGAAAAGGATGGAAAGACCAAAATTGGCACACACCTTGAAGTGTGGTGGAGTGATGGAGGAAAAATGGATTTGGAAGGTGATAGGTTAATAGATGGAAAATTGGAGGAAGCTTTTGGATTAGAAAATTTGGATGCCAATTTAGATTTTATTGCTTCTATGAGACTTTTAGGAATCTACATGACTTTTGACCTTGATTTTTTCTTTGTGGGCCTTTGTGGCCTTTGACATTTTTCTTTTTGATTTATGGACCTTTGTGGTTTTTGAAAATTTCCTTTTTTCTTTGATGGGCCTTTGTGGCCTTTTGAAATTTTATTTTTATTTATGGACCTTTGTGGTCTTTGATATTTTTTCTTTGTTGGGCCTTTGTGGCCTTTTAGATTTTTATTTTGATTTTGGATCAGTTTTTATTTTATTTTTGCATGTCTCTTCGAGGAGACATGTTGATCCTTTGATACATGTGGATTTTGATATAGAAGCTTTTGATATTTGGTACCCAAATTGCTTCCAAGAGTAATGGGAGGGGTGGATTGAGATGAATTATATGGAGGTATTATGGATGAGTTAATGTGGTTATAATTTTGAAAGGGAATCAAGGATGTGTGCCTTTGTTGTTCTTGAGAAATAGGATATGGACATAGGATAGAGGGAAGATTTGATGGACTAGGATGAAGACCTAGGATAGATGGTATGTTTGGTGGATTAGGATGAGGAACTAAGATAGATGGTAGGTCTGATGAACTAGGACACTTAGGTGTATAACTAAGGCCATGGTGATATGGGTTTATTTGAAAAAAAAGTGGTTCTAGGATACCTTGTTCATGAAGGCCTAATCCTTTTCCTTTGTAATTCATACTTTGACACATTCATTTACCTATGGGATATGTATTATTTGTGAAACAAGATGCGAGTCCATTTTGGGGAGGATATGATATGGATGAGAGGATAGGTTTTGGAAGTAAACCAAAATGGATAAAGGTGGATGATCCCAATTTATAGGTGTGGGGTTCATGGATAGCTTGAATAGGTGTGATAGGCTCTTGACATGGGGATGATGGGGTCTTTTGATCTTGACTTGGAAAAGGATCATGAGGTGTAGGAGATGAAGTAGCTTGTCCTTTATTAAGTGTGGAATCATTATGAAGTGGTATGAAAGGCATATATTGATCATGAGAAGGACAAACATCTTCATGGGATGAAAGGGTATCCTTGAATGGAAGCATATCTTGATCTTGGTGAGGAAGGGAATCATGAGATTTTGTAGAAAGCATGTCTTGATCATCAGTTGGTAAGACATCATTAGATAGGATGGAAGAACTATCATGCTATTGTGGTGCAATAGAATCATGAGATGGTATGGATTGATTAGATGATGTGGAAGAAGAACCTGGAAGGATACTTGTCTCTTGAGATGGAAGGGAATTATTTTGGATGAAAAGTGAAAGGAGGGGATCATCATAAGATTATTGAGAAATGGGATCTTGATCAAAGACTGGTAGAATTTGTGGAATTTTGATATCATTGGATGGAGTGGAAAGAATATTTTGATCTTGAAGTGTAGGGGAGTCTATGCTAGCATGCTTTGGATTAAGAGATTGGCATGAATCATTGGGTGTTGAAGATATGATAGAAGAGGATGATTGGATGGAATTGTTAACTTGAGTGAAAAAATATTGAGGTTTATTTTGGCTTATGGTGGATGGAGATAAATGCATAAAATGATAGGATTTATCAATATCATTTGTGTTTGAGGACTGAGATTTGGGCTTCTAATTTTATTTTTTCAAAAATTCAAAGATATTGAACTTGGATGATGTAGTTATTGGTGGAGAGGGTTTCATGTCAAGATTTTTGTCTAAGGAATAAGAACAAATTTTTGGCAACAAATATCTCTCTGTGGTTGTTTCCCTTTGCATATCCCATATTTTTTGTTGAAGGTTTTTCATTTGATGAGCTAGAGAATTCAGTTGTTCCTCATCTATTTCAGCCATGGTGGTTTGAGTTTCAATTTCATTTTTCTAGGAGTTTCTATCTTTGTAACCTTATCAAGATTGGCATACAAGTATTTTTTTTCCTCACTAAACTTTGATCTTTTGTGTTTGGATTAGTGTCAATTGTATTTTAACAAAGTCAAATAGAATGATATATTCTATTGATGAAACCAAGTTAAAAATCTAATTATTGTGTTTCATCTAGTGATTATAGGATGTCTCAATAATCAAGATTTGTGTTTTGATAATTGGACACTTTGTAGTTTTCAAGATCTAGGTTTAAGTTGAAAAGAATTTTGACTTGTAAGGACCTATTTTGTTTCAGGTTGAAGACACTATTTGGACTATAAATGGTGTTTCTATTTGATAAAAACCCGAGTTTCTGATGCCAATAAATCTGACAAATGTTTCTGAAAGCTCTTTATTTTTTTTGGTTTTGTACAAGAGCTAATACAGAGTGGAGAAATGCTAAAACATATTTTAGAAGCATTAAAATTTATGGTAAAAGCGATGTCAAATAGAGTATAAGCGCTAAAACAGATAGTGGAAGCACTATTTGAAATAGTAAATTTTTTGACATTGGTGAATTTTGTTACAGTTGGTAGAAGCGCTACAAAATTTGTCAGAAGCGCTAAAATAGACTATAGATGCACTGTTTCAATAGTGAATTCGCTAAAAGACCATGTGGAAGCGCTAAAATAGACTGTATAAGTGCTATTTTGGGTTCCACGGTGTTATCTAATTTTCCTTTCCATGAAGAGACTATTTTTATTTTTTTTGTGTGCAATTTTTCAGATTTTTGATATTTTGATAGGATATTTCTCTTGGCAATTCTCTAATTTTGGATGAAAACCCTAATGTTTCTAGGTTTTATCTGCTGTAAAAATTGATTTGGCCTATTTGGAATATTCTATCATTGGTTGTGGAATGGAAGATTGATGAATAGGTTGGCTATGCTTTGTAGATTTCCAACCCCTAATCATAAATTTCTCATTTTGATTTTGTCTGACTTTTTGATGTATTTTTGGATGATCTTTATCTAGATTAATGATTTGAAATCACAACAAGCAATTGTAAGACAATTTTTGTAAGTCTTAGAATCTAAACAGTAAGTGTATGTTCCAAGAACCATGTATGGTCCTATTTTCACTATTTTTTTTAACAAAAATACACTTTAGACATACTCAATCTTAAGGTCAAAAATATCATCATTAAACTCAACAACCCACATCTTAAAATTGCATTGACTCACACAGCCATGTCACCCTCTAGAGGGATCCCATGTTTTTTTCATTTCTAGGTGTGTACTCAAGGTTAGATTTCTCAATCCCTTAAGAAAAAGGTCCTTGGCAATTATATGGTGAGTGTCTTGGGGGTAGATTCTTCCCTTCGCTTGCACTATGAGTATTACAATGTTTGGTTACTTACTCAGCTAGATTCTACACTATGGTTCTTAGATAGGATTTTCGTGCGGTGCGGAAAATGATAAACTCCCTCAAGAGACCTCCCAAAATTTAGAACGAAGTCTTTGGGGATGGTTATCTTGCACACTACCATCGAGTCATACTTTCATCAACAACTCACTTTTGATTATAGCGAGTTTGAATCCTTTGCTTTAGGAATTCCCACTTAGGTCATTCCCGTAGGGTGAGTATTTTTTCCCACTATGGAAGACCTTCTAAAGGATTTTGAAAAATCATAAATTGCATGAAAATAAAGGATGAGTCTGGCCTTTTAATCACCTAGTTAAGGGGAGAGCATAAGCCTATCACCACACAATCACAAAAAAACAATGTTCAATTTTAAAGCCCAAATGATAATTTTCTATTCTACGTGAAGATATTGCTTCACAAAAGACATGATGTTCATTTTCACTAAGATAGAAATGTATGATGACTACCCTAGGATTGGTGTATTTTAATCCAAATGACTACCCTAGGATTGGTTCATTTTAATCCAAATCCAAAAAACCAGTGAGTTTCTAATGTTCTTTTTAACCAACTTTGGCAAAGCTTGTGTAGATGGTTAATTTTAAGCCCAAAGTAATGCTAGTTGGTCCTAAAGCATGAATGCAAAGTAACCTATGATGGGTTATTTTCCCATGAGTATTTGAAAACACTATTATAATGGATATCAAATGTTTTTTTTTTTTTTTAATTTAATTCAATGCTCCATGTTCATCTTAAAACCTGCAATAAATGCTTTAAAATGTTAGATGAGATCAAGAAATAAGAAGATATAAGGGTTAGATGAATGATTAAGCATAAAAACCCTAAATATTAGACCAAATTACAATGTGATTTGACTTTAAATGTAAAGTTGAAACTTTTAACTCTACAAAAAGTGAGAAATACTTACACCATTGCATAGCTTATGAAATTCTACCCCATTTCAAAAACAAATGTTTCAAGAAAAGACCTCTGTATGACCAAGATATGGTCATTTTAAGATTGACTATCCAAGTGCTAAAACATAAGTCAGAAGCACTACAAAATTTATCAGAAGTGCTGCTTGATTAAAAGTGCTAAAATAGAGGTCAGAAGCACTACAAAATTTATCAAAAGTGCTACTTCATTAAAAATACTAAAATAGATGTCAAAAGTGCTACAAAATTTATCAAAAATGCTAAAGTTTCTGGTAAAAGCACTAAAATAATCATCAGAAGCGCTAAAGTATCTCATAGGTGCACCATAAAATCTCTTGATTGCTCCAAAAGAAACACACCAGAAGCCTATACGAACATTTTTCAGAAAAAAAAAAGTTAAAATATGGGGTTAGAGCCCCATGGGGCACCAAATTGTAAGTGTGAAATAAGTATGAGTAAGTAACTCTTCTTAATAAGACATTATACCAAGATTCTATCAGTGATTAAATAATTAAAAGAATAAAAACTTGAAAGCATGTCATTGTTTCTTATCTCTAAAGATCTATTAAATCACAAAAGGCTCTTAGATTTGATAAGCACTTGTGACTGTTAAAATGTCAATCTAGAGAATGGAGTGATGGTAAATGCAATGATGAAATCCTATATGATGATATCTAATTGATAAAAGGAAACTACTGTAATCTATATTTACATGAACTATGATGATGAAGCTATAGTAAAATTACTATGTAGCCGTGATATGAATTCTATTAATGCTATGATGCTAAGATGCTATTGCGATGACTTCTTGATTGCTTTTCCTATAGAGTAATATTGCACAAAGTAGGAATCCATTTCCTATTGAATGAGGTTGTATTTATAGATTCATGACAACACATTTGCATAGGGGTAGCACAAAAAAGGCTTGGATTCAATTTAGAGGATTGAATGGTGAGAGATGGAGAAACTTGAGCTAATCATGGGAATGGTTCCTCCCCATGAAAGCATCAGGCTAGATGATAGGAAGGATCAGAGGAAGAAGATTTGAGAGATTGATTCACATTTGTCTCCAATTTGTCCCCACAGCTTCCCATGAATATCAGTTGAATTAATTAGATGTGAAGTATCTAATTTTATTGGTGAATGAATAGAGAAAATTCTCTTTATGCCTTTTATTTGAATTATTTTGGTTTATTCAAATTAGCAAAAAAGGGAATAAATAGTTTAATAAAACAAACTATAGAAGTTGTTTATTAAATTGATATGGAAGAGATATGATAATTAAATAAAAAAGTATTTAACCTTGTTTAATTAATTAAGATTAAATGATGTGATAGGGGAATTTGACAATTAAATAAAACAAAGTATTTAATTTTGTTTATTTAATTAGGATGGAATAATAAAAGGATTAGAAGAATTTAAACATGAACTATATAAATAAATATTTCTATTTATTCAATAGTAGAGGAATTTAGGGTAATTATTCAAATAAGTTGTATTTAATTAATTAGACTCTCCAGACCATTTTTAGGTGTATACACAATTTATATCGAAAAACTCCATGGTTGGGACTAGAAGGTCACTAGGTTTTTTGCCAAGGAAAGAAAGAATGGAAAAGTTAATTTGTTTGGAAGAAAGGTTGCCATCAATGAGCAGTTAATTGTTAAGGTAATGGGGCTTCTCATGGAGGGTCTCAAGTTTTACATGGATAGGAAGCTTTCAGACCAGGTTGTGAAAAAATTTATGAAGACAAAGAAGGAAAAAGAGGACCTGCATAAGGCTTCCAAAAGTAATTATGACTCCATGAAGATCAAATTTCTCTAGCGAGAGGTATTGAAGGTTATCATGGAATACATTACATTGGATGGAAGATACACTAGGGTCTTTGGTTACCATTTTGTGTTCCTTAACCACTTCTGACATGAGGTTAGGGTTTCTTTCCCTTTCTATCTTTCCACCTCCTTGAATGCCAACCTTCATGACCATAGCTCGAACCTGGTTAGATACCCCATCCTTAATGATGGTTTGATTGTTTTAATCTTTGAGCATTTCAAAGTTATACCAGCTCTGTTCCATTCAACCCCTTCTCCCCACTCTATTTCTACTAAGGATGAATTGGTTACTAGTTACATGGATAAGGATGAATGGGAAACTGATTTGGAGGGTGAGGAAGGTCATCCCTCGAAGGTGGTGGGGAAGGGTAGTAGAAAAGGAAAGTCTAAGACTCATGCCCTTCCTAAAACTAGTTCTATGATCTCTAAAGGTAGAGATAAAGTTATTTTCTTGGGTTCTGAAGAGGCTAAATTGAAGGCAAAAGGAAAATCCAGTGTCTCCCTCCAGGAGAAGGGTAAGAGAAAGGTTTTGGAGGATCCATCCTATGAAACTAATCAGGATGAACCTTAGTCAACCCCTTCGTCAAAGTATTCTAGCTACCCTGCTACTGACAGAGAGGATAGGCCTCGTTATCCAAGTGATCTCAAGGCTAATGACCATTACTTCAAAGCCAAATATGAGTTTCTTTCTAATATCCTTGCTATTGCTCATAATGGGTTTGTGGATTTTTTTAGGTTGATGACATGGGTGTTTTTGAGATTAAGGAAATTAAGTTTAACCAGAGGACTATTAGTAGCAAGTTCGAAAGACCTGATTTGATAGATAATAAAAAAAGAGGTAGAGAAAGGCCACTGATTTATGGACTGAGGAAGAAAAGAAATACATGGTGGACTGCATCAAGAAAACAGTTGAAGACCTACAACAATTTAAGAGTAACCATGATGGTAAGCTTTCTTCTATGGAGGACAAGCTTAAGAACATAAAAGAGTCTATCTAGATGGTGATGGAAATGAGCCACAAGATCTTAAAATCCACCATGAACACAATGAATATGATGGTTGAAAATTTGGAGAATGCTTATTAGGTAAGGACTATTGTGGATTTGTATGTTGAGAAAGAACAAAGATAGGCAGAGGGTGTTGTGTCGAGAAAAAGAACTAGAGCAAACCTAAAGAGGAAGGCTGTCAAGATCCCTATTAATATTCAGGAGATTAAGAAAGTAGCATTAAATATGAACAATATAGAGCAGGAGGAGGCAGACATACTGAGGAATTTGTCCTAGTGGCTAGACTTTTGTTGGGTTTTTGCTGGTTTTTTCCATGTTTCCTTTGGGCTAGTTCTTTTTTATCTTCTTTGTAGGTAGCTTTTTGTTTTTTGTTCTAAACTATTTCTTGCTATATCTATCATTTCTTTGTTGTTAAATGGTTTTGGGACCCCTTCAAAACCTATTTTTTCCTTAGTCAAAAACATTTTTAAATAGTAACAATTATGTCATCCAACATAACATTTTTCTAGAAATGATAAAATTCTAATTTTGAAAATATAGATTTTAAACATCAATATCTAGTGCATGGATATTTTTTCATAATTTTTTGCTATTGTGGAGAAATTTTTTGTCTTTAATTTTTTTGACCCTTCCACATCTTCTTTTGCCCCCTACTTCTTTTTCATGTTATGATGCCATTGTGCCCCAAAGGCTAAAGGTTACTCTTGCATAAAAACATGCAATGTGCCACGTGGTGGCTATGTGACTTTTCCTTATATCATTTTACTTTCAAGCCTAAACTGGGATAGATGTTTGCTTGGTGGCATTTTCCCCAAAGATGCTCAAGCAAATTTAGAGATATCCCACCAGCTTCTCACGTCAGCCGTTTCATCATGTGGGTTATGTCTTCCACGAATGTATCTCTTTTGGAAAAGTTTATCAGACAATGCGACAAAGTTCTTACTTTTGGGGTTGGACTTTGGGGTGGTTTCATCATTCCTTGTAGCTAATTGAATCATGTTTTTCCAAGATGTGCTAGGATCTGATCATCCTCTAACAACATATCTTCACAAAAATTCTACAATATCTAGGGCCATTAATGAAGGAACTTGGTCTTTATTAGCAAAGATTATTATGATCTAATCAAACCCTAGATCAGATTGTGGTCTATCAGGTGTAGACACCTAGAAGTGGCTCATCCCTATTGATTGCAGTGATGGCTCCTTCTTTCGACAATTTAAAGGGGTTTGCAACAAAGGGAAAAAATAATTTTCTCCTTAGGAGTGAAAAAAGATAAAAACAAGAATCATAGGTTTAGAATAGGGAGATATATTTTCTAAGGATAGGAGGATTTTTTACAAAGCATTGTTTATGCTCTACAACATGTTTCATTTTTCAATACTATTAATCATATTAGCATCCGACCTTTGCTTTTTAGTTGGTTTAATGCAAGAAGAAATATTTGAGATTATGCATTTTATGGCCTTTGCCACGAATTTATTTTCCCTATATTGTTTATGTTGAATGCTATGTGTCAAGTCTTATAGGGATAGTATTGGTGATTGATTATTCAAGCTATCTTTTAGAAATTGAACCATTTTCATTATACTCTTTCATTTTCTGTGAAGGTTATGTTGTATTTAATATTATGGTATAAGAGCAAAAGGGTTCTGTGAAGATCCAAAAGTTCTTGTTAATTTTAGGGTTTCTTATTCTTGTCAAACCTTAATGGATGCTTCCCATAGGGAGATTTGAATGACTTCTTTGTGATTTCTCTAGCCTTACTTGTTCGTTCTCTTCCCAACAATGAAGGGTCTGTGGAATTTTGTGTCCATTACATCAAGAGTAAGGAATTACTAGGATTTTGAAATGTAAAATTTTTGGTGTATAACCATATTTTTGTTTTCTTTACATTTCTCTTGTCCCATTTCCCCAAAACAAAAGAAGAGTTGGCTTCTATAACAATACCAGAGGTCATTCAGTGAGGCACAATTTGGTCCCCCACTCATTGAATTTTCCATAAGGCTGTTCGAAGAGCCACAAGCTTTTATGATCAACAGTTCTTTTTCTGGCATGCCTAGTGGGACCCAAGTTTTCAAAAATGTATGATTAGAGATTTTTTAGAAATATTTTAGAAATCAAAATAACTAGAGAGGTTGGAAATCTGATGCCCATATTTCAAACAAGAGAATCTTCTAGACGAATTTTCTAGTACTCCCAACTACCCTCTTTGGCCCCTAGGAGGAAATAAGTTGTAGGTTTTGTATCACCTATTAGGAGCAATAGAGTGAGAAGTGTTAGATAACAAT
This sequence comes from Sequoiadendron giganteum, assembly GCA_007115665.2. Taxonomy (NCBI): domain Eukaryota; kingdom Viridiplantae; phylum Streptophyta; class Pinopsida; order Cupressales; family Cupressaceae; genus Sequoiadendron; species Sequoiadendron giganteum. Next base: position 627,695,535 of record CM021102.1, read on the forward strand.
TTAGAGCTTTATCCACTCCCCCAAGAGGCCAAACCTTTCAAATCAGAATACCCATCTACCTTGTCCATAGGAAACTATTTTCAATTACTCACTTAGGTGCTCCCACTCCTAGAAATTTTGTATCCTGGGATGGTGGCTGCTTGTTACTTCCACCTACACCCCTAGATGTGTGGCCTACCATACATTCCAATTATCTCAAAGAAATTATGAGGTTTACTAGAGAGGTTTTCAAAACCCCTTCCATACACATCCACAATGTAGTGGAGGTTTATAGAGTCCATAACATTGTAGAGGAAAATGTGGCCCTTAGATTATTGGTTGTGTCTTTCAAAGGGAAGGCTCAAGATTGGTTTAGATCCATAAATTTTGGTTCCATTTTTGCTTGGGATCAACTTGAAGAGAAACTATTTTAGTTCTTCTTGGAGAAAGGAGATCACTCCTCCTTGCTACAACAACTAATCACTATCAAGAGAGCCCTGAAAGAGGCCATGGTCAATTTTAGCACCAGGTCTCACAAAACCTGGTAGAGAATTCCTGTGATAGCCAGGCCTTCGGGAGCCATGGCATTCATGTTTTATCTAAATTCTTTCAACTCAGAAATCATAGTTCTAGTATAGTCAATGGGAGAAGATTCCTTTATCGACGCATATGATCTAGTTGTGTGCAAAGAGAACAGTCTAATTGATGCAAGAAAAATTTCACCACGATCATCAATGCTCATGTTCATAAAGATCTTTGGTGGACATCAAGAGGAAGAAACTCCCAGTACCTCTTCCCCACTCCCAAGTACACCATCTACACCACTGTCATCCATGAATGTATACCCAGGCATGCAACCTATCACATTAGGCTCCTCTTCACTAGCAATGAATGTCAATGATATGAAGAGCCTCATGCGGTCCTTTGCAAATGAGCTAGTCCTTATCTGATGTCAATAGGCGGTACCTCTGAAGCTTCCCATGCAAACCTATCAAGAAGGAAGATCACATTACTATTACAACACATACCAAGGAGCTGTGAAAGGAGAGAATCAACAATAGGCATCTTCAAGCCAAATAGTCCTGATCACCATGCCACTTTAGATTTTCAAGAACAACGCAAACAAGGATTTAGTCTCACATCATAACAACCTGGTAGAACATGAGAATGCATGGTGCTTCCCATGTAATGATGGTCATATTCCTTAAATTTTTCTAAGGGTAAATCTTTAGAAGAAGATATTGGAACAGAGAGGCCAGGGTGTGTTTTCAAACTCAAAAGTTTATCAGTCTCCTGGAATGGAGAACACCCAATTCAAAGCGTAGACACAAGGGATGTCCTTAGAAAAAGAATTGGATATCTCACTAGACCAAGCACTTTTTTCTTTGATGGAGGAGGAAGATGCAGTATTTGAAAATCATATTTTGGAAACTATCACTCTATAGGTACAATTGAATTACAATACATGATCCAATAGAATGCTCACCAGAGAGTACATACAACAAAATCCACAATAATCACACCCAAAAGAACAACAAGATTAATAAATGTGGCCCACTCAACAGTCACAGGCTCCACCATTTCCAAGGAAGGATATGGAAAAGGCCTTGAGCCCATCTACATTAGACCAACCTTTTTTCTAAAGCAAAATAAATAACACCATTTAAGCTAAAAGTCTCACCAGATAGAATTCTTAATGTGGTGGAGAAACTAAAGAAGGTTCCTGCTAACATGTCTCTATGGGATGTTATATCAATACCAGAGTAGAAGATCTTTCTCTAGGAGGCATTGAAAAAGAAAGAACAGTCACCAAAAATGGATACAATCCCACCGTGCAACCAAGATAGAGGAAAAGGGCCTTCATCAGACCCCCAACCATCAAGAGCTATGACATATATAAATGTCATGACAATACAAATGTAAAAGAGGTAAGAAAAACAAAGCCCATCCCTTTATTTTTAACACTTATTATGGGAGATAAGATTTTGAAAAATAATATGATTGATTCAAGAGCTAGTACCACGGTCATGCCCAAACAAGTGGTTGATGTCCTGAATCTTAAGTATGAGCCTCTCAAGAAAGGGTTCATGTAATTAGATGGGAAGAAATTATTGACTATCAACTGCATCAAGAATCTTTCTTTGTCCCTTTTCTCATGTCTGAACCAAACTGTCACACAAGAATTGGTCGTAATTAACATTCCCCTTGTCTTCAGGATGTGCCTCTCAAGAGACTTCATAGAAAAGTTGGATGAATATCTAGCACTTGATTGGTACCACTTGATATTTTCAACTAATCATGGGGAAAAGATGAAGATCTTGTTTGAATCCATACATCTTGAACATATAGCAGAGGACATGGTACTAATATTTAAAGCAATGCATACCTCCTAAAAAATGGAGATGTATTGCATAGAAATGTTAGAAGATGAGGAGGACACAACTGATTGGACCCCTGAAGAGGAGGTCCTACTCAATTATTTCATCGATTCTAACCCATTCAAGGATTTCCATGTTATCGAGTTAGGAACCTATGTGATTTTTGATGAGGACCAAGTCCTCCCTATTGGTTGTTTTTCAAGAACCAAGTTGATCTTCAAGGAAGCCTATAGACTTTGTCATTTCCAATTATTAGCAACCTAAAGGGATTGGCCAATGAATGAGTGAAAGTGTAACAATGCTTTCCTGAAAACTTTGGGCTTTGCAAGACCTAGGAGGGTGATCCTACAATGTACTTCAAGACCTCTGCACCAAATGATCGAATACATTGCAAATGATAAATAAATTCTCATACAATAGCTCAATAAGTGGAATGTAAGAAGAAGCTAGCTACTCCTCTACAAAACTCAACACTTAGAGCATGAGAATGAAATAACTTAACATAAAATAGTTAAAATTGCAATCCATTTGAAATTTTGTTTATAAAATTTATTTTTTGTTGAATGATCAACAAGATGTATCATGAACACACAACTCAGATCAAAGCCTTAACCTAGGAAACGAGTCAATCCCAATACACATGCAATTTGATAACAAATGAACACATAGAATTATTTAAGCATTGATAATATTGCATTACAATATCACCTCCATTATATCCTCAAACACAACTTCTTAAGAAGATCCTAGTACTCAATTTACATGAACATATAGTTTCATCCAAGCATTTTCATTGATTCATTGAATTAAAAGCAAAGACAAAACTACACATCCACTGGAAATCAATGAAGACAAATAAAATAACCCTTGATCATTTTTTTCATAATCCATGAAACAAGTACATTAGGAGAGAAATGACCTTCAATTTAAACCATTTTACATTATATTGTTAGTATTGTTATCGAAAATTATGTATGCCTATTGATAGATTCAAAACCTAAGACAAAACTCCAAAATTCTCTTTGTATTCCATTTACAGAATTATTTTTGATCAATTAACAAGCAACCAACCTCATACTTCTAGCCTTGAATTCCTTCTTATAGAAATGGAGAAAACAAGCTTTGGGCTATAAAGTACACATGTCTTATTTATATTGGACCGATACAGAATATTTCCTATTGTAGTTATATTTGCATTTTCAGATGGAGGGAAATGTTACATAAGAAAAAAGATATTCTCATTTGTCAATGAAGATCATGTCCCTCCTTCCAAAAGGTGCCTTTAAGTTGATGTAGCAATATCCACGTGCTCCAAAATTGTGTCAATGTATTACAAAGCATGAATGAAATAAAGCATAAAATGTAGAAAATAAAAAAAGGAAAAGACCCTCCATGTCTACAATCTTGTCATCAAATTCAAATTGGGGAGAAAACAATATTTTATCCATACTTTAGCAAAAGCCTAATATGTACTGGTTCCAATATATGCATTGTGTTTCTCCCATGAATTATTCACCATGTTTGCAGACATAAAACCAAAATTGTATTCGCCATTCCACAACTACATCTCAATCCTCCATAACATCAAAATATTTATCCTTCCAGTCCTAGAACTCTTCCTTCGTAGGCCAGTAAAATGTGATAATATTATCAGCCTTTTTCCTATAAGGATCATATTATGTGAAAAATTGATTATCCTCCTTATCAAAATATTCTATAGAAATTCTAACCTGTTCAAGAATATACATATTCTTCTTCAACATGCTCATATCATTTTCCTTACGAATATTGGTTTCTTGAACTAAGATTACCTCATTTGCTTCTTTCTTCCACTCCTATAGTGATTTAATATCACTTTTTTTGTTTAATATGTTAGGTAAAAGGCCATGATGTATCTCATGAAATTTCTTCACCAAGTCCCTTATATTAGCCTCAAATGGCTCAATATTTCCATAGAATTCTTGGATTCCACTCACAATTTCAAGGGTTGGTTGGATCTTCTCAGGTTTATTTACATCATGCTTAGACCCTACAACCATTAACCTTAATTCCTATAGCATAGGGATCCATGTATCCATAAGTTGAATGGCTACCTCCTTATCAATATCAAAATTATTTATTGCCTTTTCCATTGAGGAGTAATTCACATGAATGCTAATTAGTCTTCTATCAGCCCTTTTGTTCAGATGCTTCAAAACTATAGTTACAATTTTCAAATTGCTATAAAAAATATCCAAATCATGTCGGTTGATCTTCTCTTCATACTCTTTTAGCTTTTCAATTAATTCCTCTATACTAATCTCCTCTGTTTGTGGTGCACTTGAGGTACTTGGTCCCTCCACTGAAATAGGCATATTTCCCATATTGTTGGGCACAATTACCCATGACGAACTTGCAAGAGGTGTAGTAGCAGCATGTTTTGGCTCTTGGGAGGCAAAGGGAGAAGTAGTATCTATTTGCATTGGCTCTCTTGATTGAAGTTTTTTCATTTGTTCCTTCAATAATGCCAATTGAGTTTGTAATTGCATTGTGTGTTGTTGGTTCTTTCCATAATCAACCAATAAATCATTATACTTTTTATTGAAACTTTCCTTCTCAACAATTATTGATTCTATTGCTACTTTGGTGAATTGAGTAACATTAATTGACATTGTTGTAGCCTCCATAGATGAAGTGTCATGCACTCTCTTTATTATTAAGCCTCCCCTATAATCTACAACATTCATTGCAATGTCTAGCTTCTTGGTGTTGGGGGCTAAGGCCTAGATGGCCAATGTATCCCACTACTCACTGAATGCATATCCTTGCAGTGCAATAGTAGCTTCTTCCTCATAATTGTAGAGAGATCTATCATATCTTTTAACTATATTAAAAGAAATTGTAGAGGAAAAACCCCACTCTAGCAATAAAAGAATTACATTTTTTCTTACCAATGCTCTGCCTTCCTCAACAATTATTTCTTTTATTACCTAGCCTTGGATGATTGCATTAGGTAGCTTAGGATGGAGGCTCCTCTTTTCTACAATTTTGTTCACAAATTCATCCTTCTTTACCCTCCAAAAAAATTCCATGGAGGCCTTGGACTTCACAAAAGAATCACCATCCATGAATTTAGTACATGCTTCTTCTCTAACATCATTTTGGCTATTTAAGCCTATGAGATCAGCCTTGCTTAATCTTTCATCGAATTGTTGTGGCACAATCTCCCTAGGTGGAGAAGGCATTCCTTGTAGCATTTCATCCTCAATGACCAAGATCTCTTCCTTAGAATCATATTCATAATCCACTAGGCCACTGGATTTAAACTTTTGTCTTTTTTGGGGTGGCTTCCTAGGTGGTGATGCTTATCTTGGTGGAGAATCAATATCAATAAATTCAGTTCCAATTAACCTAGGAGGAGATGGCGATGGAATTTGTGGTACTGGTGAAGGACTCCTTTTCTTCTCTAGTTTAGAAGAGGAAGCAATTGTATACTTTCCCTTCACCTTATTCTTCTTCCTTATGAAAATAATGACTTTCTTTTCCTTAGGAGGTTGGTAAGTTGGCCTTTCTTCTATTGCAAGGGTGTCCCCCACATCTTTTTCCTCTATTACAATGGCTTTCCCCTTTTCTTGAATTAGTCTTACACCTTTCATGTGTCCAACTATAGTCTCAAAGTTTTGGAAAACATATTCTATTCTTTACATCTCATTTGGAATTTCAGCAAGAATAGTGAATTGTGGATCGTTTTCTCTTATTTCCTTTTGCAATTTATTAAAATCAATCAACTTTTATTTTCTGTCATTTTTCCTCTGAAAATTAAAGATTTTCTTGACCACATCTTTTGGGAAAGAGAAATTATGAGTAAACTTTGATTTTCTAATCCTTGTTCTCAACCATGCCATGAATCCTTTAGGGTCATGGTTTCTTGCTACTACTCTTCTCATTCCTAGGGCCATGACTATATTATTGATTTTGTCCCATCCTCCTTTAATCATTACAAAATTAGAAAAAAAAAATTATGGAGGGAAGAAAGTTCCCTTGCCTTGATCTTTCAAGTGATTATTCTTAACATTCCCAAGTTGCCACATCACCTATAGAAAACCAATCCTTTCAAGCACATCCTTGGGAAAAATGTGGGGTTAGATAGTTGTACCATAAACTCTCATAACAATATAGCTGGGGTAAGGGATAACATCCTCCCAATTATGATCAACACCTAAATAAGGCCTCCTATCCTTTGGCCTCAAAAAATTCATGCAAGGTTGTAGGAATCCTTGACATGTTCACAATTAGAACTCTCCTTAGCCTTGAGGCAAACAAGTTTTGAAATAGTACATAATCAAATTTCCTGTCATCTTTATCAAGCACGATAATCCAACTCTTGAAAAGAAAATACAAACTACCCTCCTTTTATTCCAATGTCATTTCCTTACCCAAATATGGGGCTCCTTTGTACAAAATCATGTGCATGAACAATGAATACCAAAAGAAACTAACCTCATCTTTAACCTATTTCAATTTGACCAAGACCTTATGAATCCTTTCTAACAGGTACTTTCCATAATCATAGAGTGTACAATATGTGGGATGTTGGATGTGTGATGCCATATACCTCTAAGCCATGGGCATGTCTATAGCTAGGTCATAACCAATAATTTGGCATATAGAGTAGAAATTTCTCTGGAAGTAGGCCACAAAATAATTGATAGGAAAGGGATCACTATCTAATGGGCCCAAGATAACCCTTCAACCATCAATAAATGATAGACAGTTCTATAATATTGAGCTTTTGAATGTATGTCTAATATTTTCATACTCTACCCTAAGTTTCTTCTCATCAATGGGCACTATATCCTCACTCCATTCTATGGGTTTAAAAATTTCAGCAATTTCTTCTCTTGTGACCTTGACCATGTCAATTCCATCATACATTCTCATAGTCCTTGTGACTGGATCATAGTTTCTAGTCACTTCCTTTAGTAGATCCACATCCATGTAAACATTTGGGACTATTAATTTTCCCAAATCCAAGTTCCATAGGTTACCCACAGGAATTCCATAGTTTCTATTACCAAACCAACAATTAAAAATTGTCCATCCAATGTAGGGCAATGTGTCATCCTTAATTCTATATTTCTTATCCAAAAGGCCCTCAATAACTTGTGTACCATGGATTAATATTTAGCCCTTATGTTTTTTTGATGTAGAAGGCTTCAATTGTTTAGTTAGGTCCTGGTCTAGGGGTCTGATAGGAGGTTTTTAACCAGAGTCTTCCCCCTTAGAAGAGGGCATTTTAGCTTTCCATGCCATGACTCTAGGGTTTATACAAGCTAGGTTTTCTTTTCAACAAAATTGAATCCTATGGCTTAGGAAAGGGTTTGACACAAAATAGTAGTAAGACCAGACAAGCTAATTACTTGGAAATAACATCAAACCTTAAAAAGAAATTCTCTAAACAAGAAACCCTACTAACAGAATAATTTAATGAGCATGACCTAAGCAATTTTTAATAAATTTTAGAAGAAAGGAAGTGATTTTACTTACTAGTTCTACAAACACTTATAAACCCTAATTTCATCATCGAACAAGCCTAAAACTCATAGCACAAACTCCTTGAATGTGTATAATATTTCTAACAATTTCCAATTGTGCTTTAAGGTAATTTTTTATAGCTTTCAAACTTCCCAATTTGGTAGCTTTGTGTCTTGTCCACCATTATGGTTGTCTCACACAAACGAGAACAACTCATTTTCCCTCAATACCAACTTTGAATGTCAACCATTGATTGCATAGTGAGATGGAATGACAAACGATCCAGATTAAATCAAATTTTTTGGAAAAGTTGACCATGGACCTCTATTATCATCAACCAATCAGAAATGAGCTACATGGAGAAGTCTCCAAGTCATCTGCAAGCTCCACTACTTCTTAAGCATCGAGGAAAAGTCCATATGTCATCCTCCTCGCTCCCTCGTTGGTATTAACCCATATGAAACTTTCAGAAGTTGGGAGGCAAGGAAGGGATGAGATTTAATCGAAATCTTTCAATATGTGCAAACCTTACCATTCTAATCCATTGCCTTAGTGCATAACATCAGAGCATGATGAATGGTCCAAATTAAAAGATCTCGCACACCTTTAATCACCTACTTAAAAATGTTCCTTTAGTATCACATTCATTAATGTATTCAACCCTTCAGCTCAATATTTCATTTAATATTTCTTGCATCCATATAGTTCTTCGACACTATAGATCTTGGCATGTGGCACTTCCCTAGTTCCCCGTTGAGAGACGGGAGATGAAAGTGGGTCCCCCATGAGATGGCAAGGAGCGGTCAACATTTGAGCACATCACCTTATCTCAATCGTTGGTCTCATTCAATGGAGTGCTTGTTGCCTTTATAACTTAGTGGGTCCCACTAACAAAGAGACACATGTCATCGTCCCACTAGCTCGTGAGCTTATTTAAATGAATATTAAAATCAAGCGGGCTAGTAGGGAATGACCTACATGCAACCACATTTCCTCCTAACCACTATTGATTTTTTGTAACCAGTCACCTGCTAGCTTCAAAAGATGCTAGGCCCCACCACTACATAGGACACGTGGTGCTCACCCGCCATCCCGTAAGATTATTTTAATGGGAAATAGAACCCAATGGGGGAACAGGGAGTGTTCAGTATTTGATCACATAGATCTGATGACTCGAGGTGCTACCACAATAGTGTGTCTCACTTTTGGGGACATGCTGATTTTTGCCTAAAATCACTTTTTTTAGAAAAACTAATTATTTTATACTTGAGAGGTTTCATCTAGAGGGATTTAATTGAAGAGGGATAAATAAGATCCCCTTAGATCAAACCCCCTTGGATATAACCCATCTAGTATTAATCATACCCACAATGGAGTCTCCTTCACACCTATCAAAATGCTGGCCAAAAAACACATTTTCTTTACCTTTTGATGGATTAAATAATGTCATTTGAAATAATCTTTTGCAATACTGTAGCCCTTGAAATGAGCTTTCCAACAAGTATAGTTTTGATATGCTTAAATTTTATCTTGTATTTAATTTTTAATTTTTACTGAACATAGATTTTTCTTCAAACATCAAGCTCTTTGTTCTAAAGAGGTGGAAAAATAGTAAACCATTGTAAAAAAAATTCAAAAAATACCCTTTCCTTGGTATTGATGTCCTTGTTTCACTAAAAAAAATGAAAAATTGGATTTCGATTTATACACAACAAGTTAGGTTGTACGACACACATGCATGTCCAAATTATAGCTACAGTGACTTCAAAAATTATTTAAAAAATATATAAGTAATGAAAAATAATGAAAAAATACCCTTTTCCTAGATATTGATGTCAATAATCTATATTTCAAAAATTACAATTTTATCCTTTATAGAAAAAAAAGTTAAGTTGAACAACACAAATGTTACTTTCTGAAAATGCTATTTTATATTTAAAACTAGTTATTAAACGATATCATGAAAGATTCATGATTCATTTCAAAAAAAACAAAAAAACATATATTTAAAATATACACACAAATTGCCACAAATCACTAGTTTGCGTCATCTTGAAATTCTTAATTGTTTAGCTACTATAGGTCTTAGAAGATGAAGATTCAGTTAAAATATTGATGTAAATGTCCATCTTGGGCAAAAAGTGAGACATGGTATTGTGATTTCACCCCTCTTATAAAACTAGATAACAACATGTGCATCAAGTTAGTTCTTTAAAAAGGGGCTTGACTAGGCACATGATAGATGGGGACTTAAAACATTAAGCTAAGAATTTAGATCGATAGATAAAATATTAAGACTTAGACCTAGGACCTTGGAAAATAAACAAAAGATTATAAACCCATATAACATAAAGGCAATATTTTCAATAAATCAATGGGTAACCATCTAAGACACTAGGTTCAAGGGGACGATAAAATGATGAGTTAAATGGCACAAGTCATGGCTTGAGTGACAGGAAGTCAATAGAAAATTAAAACATCTAGCAAAGGTATTCAAACTTAAGATTTTTAGAAAACGTTTTAGAGACACAAAAACCCTAAACCATGACAATGGGTGAAACCCTAAATTCTAGGACATGTGAAGATCATGAAAACAACCAAATTTTGTAGAATTTATTATTGGAATGCAAATATTTTTAAGGATTCCATCACTCCCAAAATTGGTGAAGGAACAAGAGAAACTTAGTAGACCGGGTGACAATAGTTTGTGGACACTACATTTCGATGGTGCCAAATGCAAAATTATTTTTGGAGCTGACATCTCATTAGCATCTCCAATTGGATCAAAGATCCTCAAATATTTTTGTTTCCAATTCCCATTCTCAAATAATGACACAAAAAATGAGGCTTTGGTCCATGGTTTGACTCTCGTGGAGTGGATGGGTGTCAAGAGAATATATGTGTTCAAGGATTCAGAGTTGGTCATAAGCTAGGTCTAGAGATAGGTGATTGCCAAAAATGTGAGGATGAGATCTTATCGGATCATAATATGGGACATGAACAATTTTTTTGAATATTTTAACATACAGGTTATCCCATGGACTCAGAATTCCATCGCAGATCGGATGGCTTCGATCAGCTCATAATTTGAGCCAACCCCCAAACTAGCCTGAAATCAGTATACAATACATACTATCATCCAACCATCTATAGGTCTAAAAATGATCAAAGTTGGTAGGTCTTTAAAGATGATGCTCAGATCACCACATTCCTACAAAAGTTGAGGAAATATTCTTATCATTCACAGTTTGAAGCCAAAAAGGTTACTGAAGAGCAAGTAATTCAATTAAAGAGAAATAATCTCCCACAAGGCTTGATCTCTCTTAAGAATCTCTTTGACTGCAAGGATGTAAGAAAAATTAAGAAAAGATTCACCATTGATGAAGGGGAATACAAAGACCTCAACATCAGAGGAGGTAGGAAGCTAAAAGTAAAAAAGAATGTCCTGTGGGAAAACAAGGAAAGGCTGAAAGGTTTAGGTGCTAAATACAACATAGTCATGGCCTAGACATATGACGAACTCAAGGGATATGACCCTGGTGTCATCCATCATACTATAGAATTAATCGAAGGCTCAAAACCCATTTGATAGAAACAAAGGCTAGTTAACTCAAAGGTAGAGGTGTTGATGGTGTAGGAACTTACCAAGCTAGTTGAGTCAAAGATTATCTATCTGATCAAGCATTCTACTTGCGTATCCAATTTCGTACCAATGTGGAAAAAGAATCATCACATTTGGCTCTTTGAGGACTTTTAGGATTTAAATAAGGCCTCATTAAAATACCACTACCTTTTGGCCTCAATGGAAAAAATTCTATAGACTGTAGCTATATTAGAGATGTTCTCGCTACTCGATGGTTTCTAAGGCTATAACAAGGTTTATGTGAAAAAGGAGGGCCAACACAAAATGATGTTCACCACTAAGTGGGGAGATTTGTAAATGCAAAGATTCCCTTTGTACTCTCTAATGCAAGTGCAACTTTTCAACAAGTGATGGATATCACCTTCAAAGGATTGATCAATGCGATCATTCTAATATATCTAGATGACCTGACCATTTTTTCCAAATAAAAAGATGATCATTTTGATCATCTGGAAATGGTCTTCCAAAAGCATCAATGATTTGGGACTATAATGGAACTATTGCTACCTGTCAACCAGAAGGGGTTACAATATTTTGGATTTCATGGGTGTCACAAGACCCATCACATTGATGTTGAAGAATGGCTTAACGTTAAAATGGGATCTTGAAGGTAAGCTTCCTTCTTATAAGATTAAGGAAACCATCTCTACAGCTCTAATATTAGCTAATTGAGACTTCTCCAAAGACTTCCTACTTTATGTTTATAGTGGCCAGCACAACATAGCTTCAACAGTTGCTTGAAAGGACAAAGAGGGAAGCAAAGATCATCCCATTGCATTTCACTTCAAGAATCTCAAGGGATATGAGACCAGATATAAATTTAATGAAAAGAAATTTTTTGCTATCATCAAAATTGTACAAAAATTTTGACATCTGGTATCAGCCAATAGAATCAATGTCCTTGTTGCTCATCCCAGCGTTAGAGAATACATCGCCAAGGGTGAGATAACCAAAAAGAGGGCCAAATGGATCACCAAGATCCTGTAATATGATGTGGATATTCGACCAACCAAGCTAGTCTAAGGAAGAGGTCTTTGTGAATACCTTGCACATGTGAATCGGGCCCTCAGGTAGAAAAAGAAACTGATTAGATCTACACGAATCAGTTTCATTTCAATGAGTCAAGGGTGGATAATCATACATGATTTGTGTTGACTAGCCAATATCCAACCAATATCCCACCTCATAAATGAAGATACTATAAGTTGCAAGGCACTGGGTATGTACTAGTAGAGGAGGTTTTATTTAAAATAAACTATGATGGAGTCCTCCTAAGCTATGTGGATAAGCCATAGGCTAAAAGGATCTTAACAAAGTTTCATAGCATCCCTAAAGGCAGATACTTCTTTACTAAGACCACCACTTTAAAAATAATGTAGATAGGCTACTAATAGCCTATGATGTTATCTGAGGCCTATCATCTAGTGTGAAGATGTACTCGATGCTAGTACTTTGTTAGCAAGCAGAAGAACTCCACCATGCCATTGAGCTTGATCATGACTGACAAACCCTTTTCACAATAGGGTTTGGATTTTATCAAAATGATCAATCCCATCTCTAGCACTGGGCAGAAATGGATACTCATGGTGATTGACTATTTCATGATATGGATGAAGGCCATTCCCCTAAAGAACTCTATACAAGTAGAGATAATTAATTTTCTTGAGGAATAGGTAGCGAGGTTCAATTCATCCAAAACCATCATTTTGGATAATGCATGAGCCTTCGTAGGCTTTGGAATGTCAGAATTCTCTCTTAAGCACAAGGTCTACCTCAAAACTTCATCCAATTACTACTCACAAGGAAATGGATTAGCAGAGTCAACCAACAAAAAACTAATCAAGTTGATAAAGCGTAAAAAATTATCATTTCTAGATTTGATTGTGTATGAGATTTGGGTATCTGCAGGATCATGGTGGGCCAAAAAGAGGAGATATGTAAGTGATATGATGGCCCATGTGGCTGACGAATTTATTTTACCCAAAATTGATGAAACGAAAAGGGTTTTTAAAGGAGATTCTCAACTTTCCACCAATATAAATTATGCTTTACTTTGAATTTAATAAATAATTATTGTTCATTTTGTATTTGAATTATGACTAAATTCTTGATTGATAGGATGATTGAAAAACATCTATAGCTTTCAAAAGGTGTCACATTATATGCTTCACATTATATAGGATTAAAAAAAAAAATGAATTTCATGAAGTTTAGACCAAGTTAAGGTGGTCAGACATATGAGTTTTTTATATTTTTAAAAGTTGTAATAAAAAAATCATAATTAATTATTTACTCAGAAAAAATTACAAAAAAATATGCATCACATCAGGACATGAGTCCTTTACTTATATCTAAAATATTACAAAAAATAATTAATATTTTATTGTGGTTAGGGTGGTTAGATAGACACCTACTTCTTATTTTTTCCCTAAAATTTAAGTACTACTGCATTGAAATTTCAAATTTTCACCAAATAGATTTTTATTTTTTTAAATAAACCTAGTAGTTTAGAAACTACATTCAATTTTCTATAGATTCTATTCTTACATATTTTTGAAATAATGTAGATAACTTATTCAAATTTTTACATCGATTTGCCTAACTCTGATTTTCTAAATTTTCATTGCCACTTAAGGGCTTGTTTTTTCATGATGGTCCTGCACATACCCAGTTTTGCATCACTTATGCATTATCCACATGCTTCTAAATTTTTATGGAAGATGGGATGCCACTGCCAAGAATCACCACTTGAACTACCTCACCCAACCTGTCTTGGTACATTGAATCAAACATGGTGTGGCAGAGCTCGAGGATCCAAGGCATAATAATGTCCAAGTTCAGCAATGAAGCCACAAATCGAGAGATGATGTTTTTATTACAATGTGATTGGTTCTCATATTTAATATAGTCTCTCTCGAGCACCCACTTAAATTCCATAATAACTAGGTCATCCTTCGTTCATAGTAGGTGGGTATGTGTAGGATCATCATGGAAAAAATAGGACCTTAAGTGGCGATGAAAATTCAGAAAATCAGAGTTAGGAAACTTGACATAAAAATTTGAATAAGTTATCTATATTATTTCAAAAATATGGAAGAATAGAATCTGTAGTAAATTGAATGTAGTTTCTAAACTACTAGGTTTTTTTTTTTTTTAAAATCTATTTGGTGAAAATTTGAAATTTCAATGTAGTAGTACTTATATTTCAAAGAAAAAATAAGTAGTTATCTATCTGACTACCCTAATCACAATAAAATGATAATATTTTTTCATAAGATTTTAGATATAAGTAGAGGACTCATGTCCCGACGTGATGCATATTTTTTGTAATTTTTTTCTAAATAAATAATTAATTATGATTTTTTTATTACAACTTTTAAAAAATATAAAAAGTCTTATGTCTAACCACCTTAAATTGGTCAAAAATTCATGATTTTATTTTTTAATCCTATAGTATTTGAAGCATATAATGTGACACATGTTTTAAATTAAAAAAATGTGATACAGTTTGAAAGCTATTGATGTTTTTCAATCAGCCTATCAATTAGGACTTTATTTGTAATTCAAATAGAAAATGAATAATAATAATTTATTAAATTCAAAGTAAAGAATAATTCATATTGGTGGAAAGCAGGGAATCTCCTTTAAAAACCCTTTTCATTTCATCAATTTTGGGTAAAAAAAATTCATCAGCCACATGGGTCATCATATCACTTACATATCACCACTTTTTGGTGCATCATGATCTTGCACATACCTAGGCGCTTGATCCTCTCAATTTTGACCTCTCCTACAAAGGCTATTTGTTGCTTCTAGCTCAGGAGCCAAATTAGGGTACCCAGACCACTCATAATGGTAGTAAGAAAATAACCAAACTCACGAAGGGCAGAATTTAGCAGAATGATCTCACCAACTTAATGCCAACTCAATGAGTATTTTCACAAGGCAGATGTTGTTATTTATAGAAAAATATGTATCGAGGAGTTTGACAAATAGAAAATTTATTTCCCATCAGGCGATAATGGAAAATGTATCAAGACAGTAATAAGAAAAGGGTAAATCGTACAAAAGTTTTTTAATGAAGATTTGAGGAGTTAATTCGGGTGTTGGGAGTTAATTCTTGTATCTATAACTTGTTTCCATGTGTTCTTCATCATCATCAATGCCATCTTGTTTTCCTATGTGAAAAGACAATTTTGAAGCTAGCCCCTACATAATTAATGAGAATTTCTTTTCTAAACATGCTTCCCATTGCTCAAGCTTATCTATCCCCAGCGGTGATGTAAGGAATGTACTAAATTCATTCTTACAATAAGGATTATATTCCTGAGAAGTATGGACCCCACTCTACATGTATCACCTCATTGACATTGCTTAGCAAGCTATTGATAACAACAAAATATTTACTGCATGTACACTTAAAAAATTAAAATGTTCCAAAAGGAAAAAAAATATACTAAGTGTTGAAACCATCAAGAAACAACTTCTCTGAAATTTCTTTCTACAAAATTCTTCCAATGGTACAAAAATGGTGAAAGTATCATCCTCTAGTCGGTATGTTGGAGTTCCATTTCCAAGGCCAGGCTACACCAACATTTTTGGAGAAATTTCATATGCCAATGCTTCAATGCCATAGGAATGGAGCTTTCCACACTCCAAAACCATTCAGCCATGCCACCACGTCAAAGATGAGGTAGTTAAATATTTTGCAGACAATATCTAGGACTGAAAGCTACACATAAACCCTAAAGGCCTTAGGGAGGGATCATTGCAAAGAAATCTCGCTAAAGGGTCGATTGATGGATTTGCAACATAGCTCTAGCATTGTGTTCTATCATAATTCATACTACCCTCCGTTCATCCATGCCTAGAGCTGGTTGATGCATGCACATAAAATTTGGAGAAGGATATCAAGGTTATCAATGACAACAAGCTGAAGATTACCATCAATGTGGTAGCCATCCAAGATATGTTATGCATCCCCATGAACTAGAAAGCCGAGAGATTATGTCATAGGAGGATGGAAGAATTTTGGGAAACCATGGATAAACAATTAAAGTTCTATAAGGATGAAATGAATGAGGAACCAGAGAATAGAGAAATCATCTTCCCTTTGTCACACATAAAATTTTGTTACGATTTACAAGTCACTTTCTCAATGTTGGCTTTTATATATGGACATGAAGATGACGTTAGGGTCTAAAATTTATAGATGGGCTTGGCCTTCATGCTCAAGAAATAAAGGATCCATAAGTGGTTTGATTTCACTGAGAAAATCACTGAGAGAATGCTTAAACAATTAAGAAATTATAGTAGTGCTTTCGAATTTTGGTATTCCTCTTTTCTAGTGCACTTGATTTTACATAAAAATCCTGAGTTCTTTAGTGGTCATTTTCCGCTCAACAAGTTTGATACGTTGGGATTATATAAGCCAATTTCATCATGGACCCATGTGCTTTCTAGCACATCAGATTATTACTCATCTGTCAATTATTTTCTGCAACGGATACTTCTAGATTTATCTCTGCACTCCCCTCCCATGTTTTCCCCTGAAGGTTTGGATTATGTGAAAAACCACTAGACCCCAATTAATTATTTTATGGGAAAACATTTTTCTTTTAATAGATGTCATGGTTTCAATGAAAATCCCTTTATGCTTCTAAAATTTACAATAGACATGACCCTCACCTTGGAGGCATGTCATTAGGAAACCATTACTGAAAATGCTTATGGCACTAGGAGGCATAAGAACGTTCTCTACGCACTTCCCCTTACCATCACCAAAATTTAGGTAATTCTCATAAAGACAAAGGAACAAGATGTGCTAACTAGCAAGTTGGCCCACCTTGACCTAGTCCTCATTTGTGATAGATGAAAGTATAATCCTACTAGGAATTTCACTTTCAAATATGAAGAACGTTTGTATTGGGAGTCAAGGAGTAACCCAACCAAGGAGAGGGAAGAGATCTATATTAACCTAGCCTTTATACCATTTTTACCACCCCCATGTCTTGGCTTATACCTAAGGGTGGCGAAGTTTTGACAAAGTGTCCAGATGGAAAAATCCCTTAGAACATAGCTAAAAAAATTTGGGTGGTCAAAAAGAAAGAAAACTAATTTTTGGAGGCATCAATAGGAGACCAAACATGAAAATACCCTAGTCAGAACAATTAGAGCAACAAATGAACATTTTGAGGAGATTTATGATGGTGAGGCTAGATCCAATAGTAATCTTGGATCAGATTGTGATCTTGAACAAGAGCACACACCAATTTTGGATCCACTACCTCAAGCCTCCAAAGCAGCAAAGGGGATAGAAAAAGGACAAAAATATAGGGAATTGTAGATCTCATCCTCTTCCAACACCCTGCCAAGGTGCAAGAGGACCAGAGAGTCTCCAAAACATCTTCCATAGCTCCAAGGACCTAGGGTTCATCAAGATCAGTCACAAGAGAGTTTGAATCAATTAGTGTAGCCCTTGCAAAGAGAAGAAGAATCCAAGACTTGGGCAGACCATGCTCCTTGGATAGAGGAGAAGAAGAGGTGGAATTCGTTCCTCCAGTAGCTTCATCCCTGACAATCCAAGTAATTTTTTCACTTGCCATCCTTTCTTCTACTTCATCTTTGGTTGTTGTTTCCCTTGCATCTATATAAATAAATCCTCCATCGACATATTCTAACATCCTCATCTTTAATACACCCCTGGCCATATTCGATAATGAGCCCCTTGAAGAAACCCCACATGTTGAACATGCATCTTTCACCTCAACCACAATTGACTCTTTGATTGCCTTATTGAAGGAATAAATTTTAAACACTAGTACACCCATGTTGCAGGTTTCATCGCCACTGCCTACTTCCTCTTTTACTCCAATAGGCACACCTCCTCCTTCTCAAGTCATACATGACATACCAACCTTTTCAATAATAACACTTCCTTTTTCCTCCCCATAAACTCAGTTAGTCGAGAGTACCCTTTTTGTCACCCTCTATGGCCTCCTTGTTGGTGTTTCTCTTCCTGTGCAAACTATTGAGTCTCCAAATAGCCTTCAAACTAATATTGAAGTAACCAGATAGGCTTGACAAGCAAGAAATTAGAAGTTGTGGCTAAAAGCCCCAATGAATCTAGCTACCCCAAAGCTAGAGACTTGTTTCAATGAAGAGTGGAATGCTCTATTGATCTCAGCTATGAGGCCATGGATATCCAGACCATAAGGATAAATATAGTTTCAAGATTATGAAATCTAAGTTGTGGGTCTCATTTTGAGTGAAAATATTCTATGTGACAAAGTGGACTTGGCCAAGGCGACATAGAAGGTGGTCTATACTAACTACAAGAAACTGGACAAGAAATTGAAAAAGCGTGAGGCAAAGTTAGTAAATATAAAGGCCACATTAGATAGACTAAAATTAGAGATCAAAGGAAAAGATATGGAGATGGACCACTTAAGGAAAGCACAAGGTCAACAAGGTAAAGTGACTAAGTTTCTTGAAGAAGCTCAGGGTGAAAAGGATCAGCTTCATGTCGAGGTGCAAAGATTGAAATGCGAGATTGAGGTCAAGCATGAAATAACTATGGAGCATTGATGGAGGCAAAAAGAGCTATAGGACACAACAACACAAAAAATATATGTGTGAATTTACAAAATTAACTGCAAGGGATGGATAAGAAAAAGGTGGATACACATGAAGATTTGGCTAACACTCGATCTTAATCTATCAACAATCTTCAAAAGGCCCAGGAAAAAATAGAAAAATAAAACTTGGAGAAGCAAGACATTGAGTCTATCCTATAGACTCGCAATGGAGAAATAGAGAATCTGCACTCAAAAATTTTGAACACTCTCCAAGAAATAAAGCAAATAAAGGAAAGCATGAGATCTCAAGAGACCCAATTCTAGTAGGAATTGGCTACAACATGAGCATCTCATCTCCTTTCAATACTTAGAGGAATGCTATCCTCCGAATGGGAAAGTATCATGATTGTGGTAGTAGCCTTGAATCAAGTCTTGAAGTTCCTAATGGATGCATAGGAATCAAATGCCAAGGTTGGTCTGATAGTCAAGCATGTTCTACAAATAGTCACCCTTGATTTTGAAGAATCAGGGAGATTAATCACTAAGATGTATAAAGTGACTAAGGAAGCTTTTAGAGGTTTAGGCATTCAAAACTCAAGAGTAGTGGCTATAAAATAAAATGAGTTTTTCGCTTCCAAATCGATTCACTTAGGAAAGAAAGGCTTATCAGGTGGCATTAACTAAAAAGGTTAGAGATATTAGGAAATACTTGTAGGCTCTAATCTAGATTGGGTTGCCTTCATTATTTTCAAATATTGGAGAAGTATTCATGGAGGAGAAAATCAAAGAGGCCATTCAACTTAAACAACAATACTTCTCATCACTTCAAGGTTTGATCCCATCTCCTTCAATCATGGAGATCGAGAAGGTGCTCCTCCATTTATCACACCTCTACTATCACATCGGAGTTGTTGCATCAAAATGAGGACGATTTTCTTTCAAAGAATTCATTGATATTAATCAAGCCTACGAGACATAGAATGCCCTTGCATTGCCCTCTGATGAAGACTATGAGTACCAACATGTTACTTTCCTCAAACTCTAAGGATTATTTTATATTTGGGTTCATACCTCCTTCATGATTCTTTCTCCTAAAGCTACAATAGGCAGGTATCTTGTTATCCTTGGAAGGCCATGGTTAGCCACAACATATGCTTATATTGGATTTCAGTCAGGTGACATGACCATTTTTTATGGTAGGAACACCAAAAATCTTGTTCTTTATCCTCCTTCTCATCTATCCCATGATGAGGATAACCATGTATGGCCACATGTAGGTGAAGAGGCTGAATAAGTTAACTCTATGGCATAGCTTATGATGTTATGTAGAAGCCCTTTCCTATAGCTTGAAGATGAAGATGAAGTGTTATCTAATATAATTAAGAACCATTGTGAGATAGAGGAGGTGCCACCCTCTCATGCATCTAGTTCTTTTCATCCCATGAAGACACTTCTACCTGCTCTATCTTATCTTCCTACAACCACTATTTTTGTAGACAAACTTCCTGCAACCACTCTTCCTATAGCCACTCTTCCTGTAGACAAAATTCCTATAGCAACAAGTATGTTCCACAACAATTATTCCATATGAACTTAAGGTACCATGTATTAATAAAAGAACTATGATAGAGTTAACTACACAGGTATAGGTGTCTGAAGGGAAATATTTGAATATTAATAGCAAACTGGGAGAAAAACAACAATTGTCATTGTAAAATTTGTTGAAGGCCCACCAAAATTCATTTACATGGGATTATCATGATATGAAAGGCCTAGACCCCAAGCTTTTCACCCATAGGATATATATCAAATATGATTGTCAATCGATCAGGAAACCACAAAGAAGAATCAACCCTGCATTAAGAGAAATTGTCAAAATAGAGCTGCAAAATTTGCTAGATGCAAGCTTTATCTATCCCATTTTAGATAGCCAGTGGGTGTCTCCATTGGTGATTGTTCCCAAGAATTGAGGAATATGGCGAGTTTGTGTTGACTATAGGGAGCTCAATGCTGCTACCAAGAAAGACTATTTTCCCTTGCCTTTTGTAGATCAAGTACTGGACTCACCTGTAGGAAAGCAATACTTATCTTTCCTAGATGGTCTCATTGGCTACAGTCAAATCCAAATTGCACCTAAGGACCAAGAGAAGACAACCTTCACATGTCCATGGGGGACATATACCTATTTAGTATTTCCCTTTGGTTTATGCAATTCACTTGCAAATTTTTATACATCTCCCTTGATTGCATGGAAATCTATATGGATGAATTTACCACCTATGGTGTTGATTTTGATGAAGCATTAGAAAATCTCAGGAAAGTATTATAGAGATTTGAAGACCAAAATATATCTTTAAATAGTGAGAAGTGCTTCATGATGATGCAGGAAGGTGTAGTTCTTGGCCACTACATTTCCCACCAAGTAATTCAAGTAGATCTTGTAAAAATTGAGGTAATTACTAATCTTCTTACACTTGAAAAAAAAAATGATGTTAGGAGTTTCTTGGGACATGTAGGATATTACAGGAATTTCATCAAAGACTTCAGAAAAATAGCAACACCATTATATACTCTCTTAACCGGAGATGTTGAATTCCAATGGATAGAAGATTGTGCCACAATATTTTCTAACTTGAAGGCAGCTTTTACTCATGCTAATGTACTTAAGGTACCTAATTGGGAAATTCCTTTTAACATCCACACTGATGCATCAAAATATGCTATAGGAGCAGTCTTAGGGAAAAAAAAGGAGCCATTGAGAATGCCATTTATTTTGTCAGCAAAAACTTACAAGGAGCTAAATTCAATTATATAGTAATAGAAAAAGAAATGTTGGCAGTAATCTATGCTCTGAACAAATTTAGGTACTACATAATAGGATAAAAAATCTTTGTGCACAAAAATCATGCAACCATTAGATATCTCATGAATAAACCACTGATCTCAGGAAGGTTAGCCAGATGGTTATTACTGATGTAGGAGTTTGACATAACCATTGTGGACAAATGAGGGAAGGTCAATGTTGTTGCAAATTTTCTTTCAAGACTAACCACATTAGAAGACAATCAAGACATAGATGACTCATTTCTTGATGAGCATCTGTTTTCCATTAGTGTGCACACATCCTGGTATACTCACATAGCTAATTGCCTAGTCACAGGGAGAGTTCCTCCTCACTTCTCTCCAAAAGAGAGAAGAGTGCTCATTGAAAAATCTTTTCCCTTACATGGATTATTAGATGCTTGTTTTATACTAGACCAGATCATGTTATGAGAAGATGTGTGAGGGAAGATGTGGCATATGAAATTTTCCATCCATGTCATGATGAATCCTATGGAGGAAATTTTGCAACCAAAAGGACAACAATGAGGATTTTGAGCATACAATACTATTGGCCTACACTCCACAAGGATGCAAGAATATATACAAGAAAATGTGACAGGTGCCCAAGAATGGGCCAGAAAACCAAATCAGATGAGATGCCACTCTACCCCCAAGTAGTAGTCACTCCCTTTGACAAATGGGGATTGGATTTTGTGGGACCCATTGATCCTCCATCACATGGTAAATCTTATATCTTGGTATGCATTGATTATGTAACTAAGTGGATAGAAGTCAAGGCCATGAAACATGCAAGAGATAACAAGGTTGCATAATTTCTTTATGAAGAAATTTTCACATGATATGGAGTGCGAAGAGAAATAGTAACTGATCAAGGAGCTCATTTTACCTGAACATTTGTTACAACACTAGTCAATAAATATAACATAAGGCACAAAAATTCTACTCCTTATCACCTTTAGGCCAATGGACAAGTTGAGGTGACCAACAAAGAAATTGAAGCCATTCTAACCAAAACAGTGGCTATTCACAAAAAGGATTGGGAATTTTTTTTATCAAAAGTAGTTTGAGTCTACAAAAGTACTTGGAAAACTACTACAGGCTTCACTCCATTTGAGCTATTGTATGGGAAGATAGCTATGATGCTTATTGAATTCAAGTACAAGACTCTTAAAACTATAGTAGACTTAGGGATGAATATTTCTTAGGCACAAAAAGAAAGAATCATGCAATTGAGTGCTTTAGATGAGATGAGGAAGATAGCCTTGAACAACACTGATGTTATGCAGAATCAAAGAATCAAATGGAATGACAAATTTATCAAAGAGAAGAAATTTCAGCTAGGTGAGTGAGCATTGCTTTATGACTCACGATATTAGGACAATGCAATAAAATTGTAAACAAGGTGGCTAGGACCATATGAAGTTGCTAAGGTATTTCCTAATGGAGTTGTTCAGCTCACCACCATTGACCCCATCAAATTCAAGTTACTAGTCAATGGTCATTGTCTCAGATTGTATCACAAGCCAACTTCCAAAAAAGAGTTCCTACAACAATTCATCCAACCTACAGCACCTGAGCTTCCTATAGCTGAAGGCAGTGGACCTAGTGTTCCTCCTTTTGGCTAATTAAGGTACATTCTTGTCATAATAAAGACTTCTACTTTTGTAGAAGTCCATTTCTTTACCTATCTACCCATCCACCCATTCGCCCATCCATCACCACCTTTCTCTCTCTTCCATCAAATCATTCCACCTCACATCATTCCACTTCATCATCATTGATTGCTCAATTTATTTCCTAAAAAAGGTGAATGGTACTTTCTCCATGATATTTGCAATGTATCCTCCACACATTCAAATATGTGTGCATTAACTGCTCTCTTAATTATCCTTTTAGTGCATCTATTTAATCATTGTATGATTAGTATGGACATTCACATAATTTTCATACCTCCCTATCAAATCACTACTACCATCTCGCATGTGTGGAAACATGTCCAAATTTAGGTTGGGGGGAAGGAAAGATTTAGGTACATTGCCCACATGTCATTCCATGACTTTTCTATGTCAACAAATCTAGCTGAGCTGATTTAAAATTTAAAGTGAAGGATGACTCACATATGTGATGTGACACTAAATTATCACCACCATTTCTTTTAATCATAACTCCATTTTACTACCCCTTCTTTGCCATTATTGACCCCATCATAATCTAGAAATGCAAGAGGTAAAAGGTAAAAACATAGAAGGATAATTTAGTCGACATTGGTGCAGGACAATTTAGCTAGCAAACTGCTACAGAAAGGAATTTGTTTTCAAACAAGAATTATAGGAAGGGAATTTTGTAGAGTGATAGTTGATTGTAGAAAATGGGAGGTGGACTAATTTGAAATGAGCCCTTGGTTCATGATTCCTTATTGCAAGATGCACAGTACATGCCTGAATTTAGAAATTGTGGATGGTTGGACTACTTCCTAAAGCTAGACGGTTTTGATGAAGGAATTGCACTAGAGTTTGCCTAGAAATTTTCAGAAGGAAAAGCCACAGTAAAAGGACTGAAGGTTGTGGCAACTGAGAAAAAAATTGTAGAAGTTACAAGGTTACATCCTAACAGAAAGAATTACCCTCTTTCTAGTGACGTGAGGTCAACAAAAGCTATATTCACAATACAAGGTGAGCCTCCAATCAGTATAGATAAGAAGGGTGCCAAAAGAACCTCTCTATCAGAGTCATGGAAGGAGGCAACCATCCACATTATCAGGTACATCACTTGTGACAGCTGATTGTCAAACCTACATTCAGTACATTTCAAACTTTTGAGTCACATAAGGCACGAGAGAAGGATGAATGTGCCTAATGTCTTATACAACCTTCTCTCCATCATGGTAGCTAAAACTCAAAAAGTTATGGAAAATTATGTCTCACACCATTGCCTCATTAAATTATTGGTTTAAAAATCTCTACATGATGTAGCACCCAAAATGACTTGGGAGGAATTCATCAATGTTGATAAATTTAGACCTGAGCAACTGCAATCTAGGGCTTTACCTCAACCACTTAGGTCTAGTAGGAGATTAAGCATGGTTGAAGCCACCTTTGGTGCTTCAACCTCTAGTGCTAGCTCTAGTATGAATCCTCCTAAAGAAAAAGGGACCATAGACATTAGTTCCTCTGAAATAGAGCACTTTGAAAAAGAAAGTTCTTCATCGGATTTTGGTGATAATGTTCCACTTGAAACCCTAGTAAAAAATAGGGCATAGAAGGAGGTTGAGACAAGAAAAGGAAAGACAAACCATAGCCTATGGAAAGAGAGGTTCTAAGTCCTAAGAAGAGAAAAGTTGGCACTATTCATCCTCCAGCCAAAGGAAAATGTGAGAGCCCTCTTAAGAAATTAAAACCAACTATTGATATGCCTTCATGGGAAAAACCTAAGCATGGAAGGACATCACAAAAGAGCACAAAATCCCCAATGAAGTAGGAAAATGTCAAATAAAATAATTTATTCGAAGAGGCAACAAAAGTGACCCTGGTGGATCTTGTTGCCCTTGTAGAGGAAGTTCAAATTCAAGAGCATGAAGAAAATCTGAAGCTCCCGCAACAAGACCAAGAATTAGATCAAGAGTTCCTACAACTACATGAACAAGAAGAAGAGGCCATGTAACAAGAAGTGGGAAAATAAATTGTACCTTCATAGCCTGAGCTAGTAAGATAACCTGAATCTATGCAAATAGTACTATATGGGGAGTAGCCATTGACAAAAATTCTGGTAGGAATTCATAACCCTCCTAATTTTTTAGTGCTTACAACAATTTTGAATATATGGAAAGAGATAGAAAGGTGAGAGGAATAATGGAAAAAGGAAATTCAAGAGAGGGGTGAAATTATTGAAGAAAAGAATGAGGATATTACCTCTCTAAAGGAGAGGGTGGACAACATTGCAACCCTGGTGCCACAAATTTTAAAGTGCAGAACCCCTCCAAGAGTTTATGCTTTGCACCTAAAAATAAAATATCTCTCTTTTAAACTATCAAATAAATTTCTCAGGTTTGAATCCCTCAATTGAGACTCCCGTTGAATTTTTCAATGCTTATAGGATTGCCTCCCCTGAAATGAAGAATTTTTTATGTGAGTTTTATTTACATAATTTTGTTGTAACTCAAGACCAAGATTGGAACCCACTATTGTATGTTGGAGATATCCAAATGAGAGCATTCATGTCTTGGGTGCATTAGCTGGGGAGAGAAATATAATGCTTATACGAAGAGGGAATCCAATATCCCCTTGGCCATTAGAGCTGAATTAGGAAACCCCAAGGATATTTATAGAGAATGGAACAAAATGTTTTTCAAGCCAAGTTATGTTAATATAATTATACCTTGGATTGAGGTAGTTTACAGTGAATATGAGGTAAAGACAAAAACTAAAGAGGATACCATGAAAGGATATCTATCACAGAGATGGAACATGTTAACTGATGAGCTAAAACAAGTTGAACCTCATTCCATCTAGAACTATGCTACAACAATAAAAAGGATTGAGAGGTACATTCATCTTGGGAGAACAAAGGGCCAAGAGACGCTTCCCTTGACTTTCCAACCACCTATCCTCATGTGGCATGTTCCAAATTTTAGATTCTACCACTATGACATTGAAAATAAAAGATGGAGAAGACTTGATAGATTGGTAGGATTCTATTGGGACCCTAGCTCAAGCTCAACAAACACTGATATTGGAAAATTATTAGTTGAAATTTTTAGAGCTTTGACTAGACAGAGAAATAATTCTTCCCCTATTGGAGGACCAACAAAACATTAAGTTGGGGGGGTGATGAGCCTAGTTTTTGGTCCAAATTTGGGTAGAATCTATAGTTTATTTGTTGAAGTTGACATGGAATTTAATATTAAATGTTGATATTTCTATAGAGTTTCCCTCAAACCATAGACATTGGCTTTAATTCCATTTCTGCTAGTTTTAATGAAATTAACCTATTATGTGGACCATCTATATTAGTTTTGCATGTGGTTAATGAATGTTCTTTAAGGTGGTTATAGATGTAAAATTATTATGTGTACTAACATTGCCATGTAGACATACTTGAGGATACTAAATTGAGAGATGCAACCACCAGCTAGTCATGCAAAGGAATCATTCGAAGGTCAACCGAAAGATGACAATGGAAGATTCCCCATGTTAGCCACATGTAACCATCTTATATTGGTCTTTCATGATGTTGAGCAGTTATGGGCATTACTACGGCATTGAGTCTGTGTTTGGACATGCATGTCTAACCAGATTCCCTACATGTGTAACCACCCTTCCATTCTTTTCTCTGTTTTCCCTAAATGGTGTCCTCTTAGTTAGTGGGAGTTGAATGCCTTGTTTAGTTGGTGGCATAAATAAGGTTCGGATCTTCCTTCTTCAAGAGGTTTCTGAGTTTCTGATTTATTGATGTTGTACGATCTGATAGTATACTAGCATTTCCAGACATGCTACTCTTTTTTATTTATATTTCCCAATAAATAAGATGAAGTTCTAAGTTGAACATTTGAGTTTATATTAGTTTTAGAGAATACTCATCCAAGGGGTCCCACTTGGTGAGTAATCCGTCCTTTGTTTTAGCTATATTAGTTATTAGTTTATGTTTAGTACTTAGTTAAGAATCTGGCACTCATTGTTCCTGTAGCCACTAGAATTTCATTATGTGATTGTTCCTGTAGCCAAAGTGGACAAAGTAGTTTCTTGTTTGTTGCTCAGATTTTCATTCCTATCATGCATGTTCAACTTAGTTTAATTCTTGAGTGATGTTCAACATTTAATTTCTTCCTTTCCACGCAATTTACTTTTAGTATTGAATCTTTTTTAGTTGTAGAATGAAGATGAGTACTTTGAACTTCCTAGTACACATACTATGTTGACCCATTTAAAGTTCACATCCCTGGCTTGAAAATTTAAATGCACCTTCATGATGGTTAAAATGGCTATTTAGGTTAGATTTCCAACCTCTGAATCATGGCTATAAAGGCTTAATTATTAAAATCATTGTAGGAGGCTGAAACCTCCACAAGCAAAGGCCCCCTATGAGTCACCAAATCTATGAAGAAATTTTTTTCCTTCAATGTTTTTGACCCTTGCAAGTCTTCTTTTTTCCCCTAATTATTTTATGTGTTATGA
This sequence comes from Sequoiadendron giganteum, assembly GCA_007115665.2. Lineage (NCBI taxonomy): Eukaryota > Viridiplantae > Streptophyta > Pinopsida > Cupressales > Cupressaceae > Sequoiadendron > Sequoiadendron giganteum. Next base: position 627,723,640 of record CM021102.1, read on the forward strand.
TGAAACTATGCCCTGAAGGCTAAAGGTTACTAATTTATAAAAGCGCACAATGCGACACGTGATAGTTGCACGAATTTTCCTTATATCGTTTTACTTTTGGTCCTGAACTGAGAAATGTGTCTGCTTGGGGAGAGTTTCCCCAAATCTACTCTCACAAATTTGGAGATCGCCCACCAATTTTCCACATCAACCATTTCGTCAGGCAGGTTATGTCTTCCAAGGATGTATCTCTTTTGGAAAAAAAATTCAAATAGCATGGTGAAGTTATTACTTTCAAGGTTGGACTTTGGGGTGGCATCATCATTCATCATAGCTGATTGAATTGTCTTTTTCTAGGTTGTGGTAGGATCTGATCATCCTCTGATAGCATATATTTGCAAAAAATCTACAATATTTGAGGCCATTAATGAAGGATCTATCCATTTGTTGTGTCACCACCTTGTTTACTTAGAATGGTAAAACCTTTTCCATAGGTTTGGTGAAGGTTGATTGGGGTGTTTGTCATTTAGTTATTGTAAAATGGTTGAGTAGTGACAGGTTTAGATGAACTAGGTTCACCTTTTATAGGGAACTTAGGTTCATTATTTGTTTCAAGATGGAGATAACAAAATGTCTCTAGTGGTGACATGTGAGGAAGCTCCGGTTGTTTCATGGATGGGTAGAAAGAAGCATTTTCTTCAATATTGTCAAGGCATTCATTGAGGAACTGATACATGCTAGCATCATCATCTCTACTGATGTCAACTACACAAGGAGGACATGCATTAGGAGTTGATTCAGCAAGAATTGGTTCAAGGCCATTTAGATCGGTGCTAAAGGTATGGCTTAACATGTCTACCAGGGATTTGAAAGACATTCATTTTTGTTTGAAAGACATAGCCATAGTGAAAGAAAACTAATTGCAAGAAATTAAATAAAACAAAAAAATTGGAAACATAAATAAAGAGGCAATTGCAAAAAATAGAATTGCAAACAATGTTCTAGAAATGACAAAAAGTACAATGTAAATGGTGCAAGTGGACTAAGTCACCCAGTGTGGTGATTTAGTCCCAACAATGAAATTTTTGACAATTTTTTAAAAATTTGAATGAGTTTTATGATTTTTATGCTTTTTTGGTGTAGGTGCAAAATGAAAATGCAATGCAAAGTGCAAGATAACATGAAATTTTCACCAATGCACTATTAAGAACCGTAGAATGCAAACAATGCAAGCTTTTCCCTAGGATGCAAATGCTAATTTCAAAATTGAAAAAGAAGTGTTATAAGGACAAGTTCATCAAAATGAACCACCAAAAATGGTGTTGCAATTAGGGAAAGAGGATTCCTCAATTAGGCCCCTAGGTTTTTTCACCTAGGATTTAGGTTGATAAATGGCTCTCTTTCACACTAAAGGCATGTGTATTCTTGGTGAGTTCATTCAAAGGTTTGGGGGTTGAAATAGGTGTGATTTGTGTGCCTAAGTGTTGCAATGTAATGAAATGAACTAAATAAAGGGATGCAAACTAATGTAAAAGTAAACTACATGCAATGTCCTAATAATGACCTAAAATGTATGCAAACTGTAAAGAAACTAAAAAAGACGGAAATGGTGCATCTGGAAATAGAAGGTTGAAGGAGATGAGCCTTGTAATATTTTGGAATCTACTAAAATTGCTCACTAGGACACTTACACCAGAATGGGTGACCTAGTCCTCTTCCCAAGAAACTTTTTCAGAACAGGTTTCTAGTAAAAGGGTATCCAAAAACATAGAAACCACTTTTGAGGCCTGGTAGAGGGACTAATTTGCCAATGATGGCTATCTAGTCCACTTGGAGCTTTTGGGAGTTTCGAGGTTGGAATTTGTAGGTACCCACTTGTACTTCTGTTTCTAATAAAGACACGTGTTTGAATGTTTAGAAAATGACTTGTAAGTTGTATTTTAGATCCTTCTAGGGTTTATTGACTTGGAATGTTATAGATGGAATGATGATACCTTTTTAACAATTTTCTCCTTGACTAATCTACATACAAATGTGCAAACCACACATACAAAGAGAAGAAAAAGGTTAGGGTTAGAGAATAGGGGTTTACCTTAGTCAAAACCCATGTTGTTAATCAAAGCCAAATTAAATGGAATAAAAGGGAAATATGATTCAAATGACAAGAAAATGTAAACTCTCACCAAACCCTTGTTGAAGATATCTAAAAACATGCAATAACTAGCTCCAATGGATGATGTTTGAAAATGCTAAGTGCTTGAATGGTTGCTTGAGAAGATTGAGTGCTTGTGAATTCAAGATTGAATGAATGCAAGAGATGATGAAGAAGATAGGAAATGGTAAAATGAGGATAAAAACCCTTATTTATACATGTTATGCCCTAATTCCCTAAAAATATCACATGATAGGCCAACCTAAGGGTTTCGGAGGAAAATTCTTGTTAGAATTTTTTTTTAATTTTGAATTTTATGCTAAAAGGGACTAGGGCGCCCAAGGTGGTGACCTAGTCCACTTGGAAAAATTCAAGTGGTGGTCGGGCTTATCTCCTAAAACACACTTAAGTCAGGCCTATAAGTACATTAAGAGGTCAATTTAACATAAGAAAGGGTTGAATTAGTGATGAAAAGCCTAGGAAAGTGTGAAAATGTATTACAACACCTTACAACACTTTGGCACAAGGCTTGGAAAGAGGTAAAAAGGGGTTGTTTAGGTGAATTGTGTTGAAAGGGTCTTATAAAAGTGGGAAGATGTGTTACAACACTTCATAACACCTTTGTAACACACTACTAGATTGTTATTGATTTTCAAGCATTCAAAGCCTAATGTGAATGTATTGGCCACATTACAACATTAGATCAAAGAAAAACTAGGCCAAAATCCAAGGGAAAAGGCCCAAATAGTGAGAAGTGTCAAGGCTACACTTTTTGGTGACACATTTAGCCCCCACTTTAGTGAGAGGATGAACTTGTTTCAAAATCACACTAAAGTAGTTGAGTCATGCATATTGAGAGGGATCTGAATGTATTCATGCTATTAAGATGAGATGACTATGATAAACAAGGATGATCAAACCCCTAGGATCAAGATCCCATGGAAAACCAAATGTAAGAACAAAATATCACACAAGCATTGATGTGAAATAGTGAAGAGAAAGGAAAAGTCAGATCAAGCTTCAACCATTTGTCCATCTAGTTGTGGATCAAATCTAGGTTGTTTCTTTGAAAGGAAGTGTACTCACTCTAGGGCGATAAGACTTTTGGTTGAACTCTAGGTGAGAAGGCCCAAAAGGTGGGAAACATATAGTCAGTTGGTATGTACCCAAACACACAGAGATGGCTTATGGGGAAATTCATGCCACTAGTTGGGCTTCCCACTCAACCATAGAAAAGTTATTCCTCTTGATAACTTTGATAAGGTACCACAAAAGACAAGGGTTTGCGGTTCATTAGATAAGCAAAGATTTTTATGCTTGGAACTCATGAAAAAGTGTAGGATGGCACCACAAGCATGCAAGTTGTGTTATGCAAGGTGGCCATATATGCAAGAATGCAAAAAATGCAAGATGCAACATGTATTTCATGCAAAAGGTAAAATTTAAAGTGTAAAAGAGTGTTCCAAGGATTCTTGTTTAGTTCATACGAGGTCTTTAACTCAAGGAACATTGTGTCTAATGTCCCCAAGAGAGAACCAATCATAGAATAAAAAATTCACAACTTAGGGGATGTAGTGTGTCACATCAAGCCACTAAGAGGAATGTAATATGCTAAGATAGATCACTTTCATGAAGGACACTATACCCAATGTCATTCACAAAGTGAGAAACTTGTCATATGAAGTAATAAGGCCACACTAGGAACCAAGGATAAAGAAAAATAAAATGCAAAATAAATAATGTAAATGTATGCCCCCACTTTATAGGAATTGCTACACACCATTTTGTGAGCAATTACTTTAAAAGAGAAATGGAATATACAGAAAAAAAAGACATGAGAGCCAACTTGGAAAGCCCTATGCCAAGTGATATGTCTTCAAGGGAGGCTACGTCATGTAAAAGAAAAGAAGAAAAGAAAGAGAAAGGGTGGGTTGCCCCCAATATAAGAAACCACAAACACATAAAGGATCTATGGATTTAGGGTCAATATGTTCATTCCTGCCATGTTTGTTTAGAGAGTGCAAAACTATCATCTTTTCCCAAATACATAGATCTGGAAGAAGGACACAAAGAGGGAAAACAAAAAAGTAAGAGTCATTTTGGGTCAACATGGAAGAGACATAGGATGTCTCAATGCTTTGCATCATCCTGAAAGGAAAACAAAAGAAAAAAGAAAAGGAAAGTATCCTTTTTGAGTCAACATGAAGGAGACATTGTGGTCATTCCCAAAAGGAAGACAAAAATAAAAGAAAAAATCCTTTTGGGTCAACATGAAGGAGACATTACGATCTCAATGCCTTGCATCATCCCCAAAGGAAGGGAAAAATAAAAAGAAAAGGAAAAGGTGTCCTTTTGGGTCAACATGAAGGAGACATTGCAGTCTCAATGCATTGCATCATACCCAAAAGGAAGACAAAAGGAAAAATCAAAGAAGTCATGACATATAGAAGAATGAAGGTACAAATAGAAGAATTTTAAAAAGAGAGAGAACATCAAACATAACAGTACAATGAAAACATGTCACACACAAGAAAACACATGACTAGTAAGGCAAGTGTAATTCAACCATTAAGCAAGTCATCTACCTCCCAATCTCAGTGGGTATAAGTGGGAGGTGAACAATGAAGCTAAGCGACAATGTTAAATACATTACTAGGATAAGGCTAACATCTTCCTACTCCCACTGAGTGGAAGGAAAGAATGAGCTGAGTTAGGTGATGGGAAAGATCATGTAGTAGTGAGAAGAGAATTTTCTAAAAATATTACATGATAAGGTGTATGTGAGTAGTTTGGGGGTAGTGATTATCATAATTGAAATTATACTCGCTTAGTATCTCTTTCAAATGACAACACTCATCACTTCGATGGCCAAGAATAAGATGGTATGCGCAATGTGGTATATTAGCATCTTTAGGATATATCAATAACCTATTATGAGGAGGTAATGTAATGAGCCCTTTGTTCAAGAGTATTTGAAATTTCCTCTCACATTCAGGTGGTGGATGAAGAGGAAGTTTGAGATTCTGTAATTTGTATGGCCTCTTGCATGTGCTATTTTATCCAACTTTGAAAGAGGAGATTAGGGTAGGAGGTCTTGAGATGATATTAGGATTGTCTATGTTGTTATTAGGAGATGTTGAGCATTCTTTAGGAAGGAGAACATACAAATCAGGAGGGGAATCAAAGATCACCATGCCATCATTACGAAGCTCGAGATATTCTCTAGAATTCTTGTGGTCATGAGGAGGATCTTTATAGCCTATTCCCTTTGTATGTTCATCAGGGGATAATTGTTCATAAAATTTGTGGATTTCATGTTCGTTTATTGTGTCACCACCTTGTTTACTTAGAATGGTAAAACCTTTTCCATAGGTTTGGTGAAAGTTGATTGGGGTGTTTTTCATTTGATCATTTTAAAATGGTTGAGTAGTGATAGGTTTAGATGAACTAGGTTCACCTTGTATAGGGAACTTGGTTTCATTCTTTGTTTCAAGATGGAGATAACCAAATGTATCTAGGGGTTACATGTGAGGAAGTTCGGGTTGTTTCATGGATGGGTAGAAAGAATAATTTGCTTCAATATTGTCGAGGCATTCATTGAAGAACTGATTCATGTTGGCATCATCATCTCCAATGATGTCAACTTCACTAGGAGGACATGCATGAGGAGTCAATTGAGTAGGAGTTGGTTTGAGGTCATTTGGATTACTCCTGATGCAGGAGCATCCAGTGGTGTAAGGGCAATCCTACATCACCCAAAAATATATTTACTTTCATTTAGATTTTTTTGTAGATGTTTTTGCATTTCTGGATACCCTTTTCGTCGAAGAAGAATTCCCAACTTTCAGAACTGCTTTTCTGCTTTTTCTACTCAACTGCTATTTTTAGCAGGTATGAATTTGAAGGCGTGAGGAGACAAAAATTTAAGGGAAGCTTTAGGACATAATAATAAACACTTTGGTGAAAGAATCAGATCAAGAGCATTTCCGGTTCAAAAGTTATTCAAGTTTCAATTTCTGCTTTTTGCCTTATGAAATCTTCGGAGCTAATTTTGAGGTACTTAGAGGCTCCGGATGGGCCTGAAAAATTGGCGGAATACGAAAGTGGTTAGCCTTTAGGCCCCACTTTCCGGCAAGAGATCTTCGCGAGAGCTTTCCGAAAAGGTATTATCATTGAAGATCTGACGGTTAGATCTTGAGTTAGGGCTTCCAAAAGTTGGTGCATAATTTGAATCCCGTTTTTGGCTCCAAACAAAGAAACGGGCTATTTATGGGCGAGTTACTGTTTCTTTTAGGCAGTTTTTTTTGGGGAAAGAAGATCGCATGCTGCGAATAGGGGAATTTCTGTAGTTTCTTTCTGTAATTTGCATGTATTGCAAAACTTGAGGATTTGAGATCCTCTGCATGTAGGAATTTCATACTTTGAAAATAATAAGATTTGTTAGTTTTTCTGTGTGATTTTCTGTGTCTCGGGTTGCACCCTCATCAACTCCCAAAGGCACAACTTGACATGTCTACTAGGGATTTGAAAGACATCCAGAACTTTTTGAAAGACATAGCCATACTAAGAGAAAAATAATTGCAAGACATAGAATAAAACAACAAATCTAGAAACAAAAACATAAAAGCAATTGTAGAAAACAAAAGTGTAGACAATGTTTTGGAAATAAAAAAAAGTACAGTGTAAATGGTGCAAGTGGACTAAGTTTCCCAGTGTGGTGATTTAGTCCCAACAATAAAATTTTGACAAGTTTTAAAAGTTTTGAATGAGTTTTATGATTTTTATGTTTTTCTAATGTAGGTACATAATGAAAACGCATATTTTTTTGTATTTTTCAATGACAATGCAATGCAAAGTGCAAGCTAACATGAAATTTTCACCAATGCACTATTAAGAACCCTAGAACGCAAGCAATACAAAACCCTAATGCAATACAAGCTTTTCCCTAGGATGCAAATGCTAAAATCAAAAGTGAAAAAGAAGTGTTCTAAGGATGGGTTCACCAAAATGAGCCACCAAAAATGGTGAAGTAATTAGGGAAAGATGACTCCTCAATTAGGCCCCTAGGGTTTTTCACCTAGGAGCTAGGTTGAGAAATGGCTCTCTTTCACACTAAAGGCATGCGTATTCTTGGTGAGTTCATTCAAAGAGTTAGGGGTTGAAATATGTGTGATGTGTGTGTCTAAGTGCATAAATGTAATGAAATGAACTAACTAAAGGAATGCAAACTAATGTAAAAGTAAACTACATGCAATATCCTAATAATGACCTAAAATGTATGCAAATTATAAAGAAACTGTAAGAGATAAAAATGGTGCACCTAGAAATAGAAGGTTGAAGGAGAGGAGCTCTGGAATATTCTGGAATCTACTTAAAATTTTCACTAGGACACTTACACCAGAATGGGAAACCTAGTCATCTTCCTGGGAAACTTTGTTGGAGCAAGTTTCTAGTAAAAGGGTATCCTAAAACACAAATAACCACTTTTCAGGCCTAGTACCAGGTCTAATTCGCCAATGATGGTGACCTAGTCCTATTGGATATTTAAGGAGTTTTGAGGTTGGAATCTGTAGGTACCCACTTGTACTTTTGTTTCTAACAGAGACCTGTATCAGAATCTTCAGACAACGACTTGCATGTTGTCTTTTAGCTTCTTCTAGAGTTTGTTGAGTTGGAATGTTATGGATGGAATGATTACACCTTCTTAAAGTTGAAATGCACAAGACAATTGAGAGGGGGGGTGAATCAGTTTTATCAAATATCTTAAATTTTTTAAACTTAGTCTTTTCACCTTAACTTTAATTTGTTCTTAAGTGTAAACATGAAATGGAAATAATAGAAAGAGAATAATAGAGACACCAAATTTACATGGAAAACCCAATGAGGGAAAAAGCACGGTGAAGATTAACTCACAATATAGTAGTAATGTAATATCGAATACAAAGGCTCACTTCCAGAGGGCTCACTACCCAAATACGAAAGATCACTACCTCAATTAAGGGCTCGCTACCTTGAGAAGGACTCACTATCCAAAAAGGAGGCTCACTACCTATAGAAAAACAAAGTATACATAAATGAAGATCCACCACTAGGGTTCCACACATTCACAACCAGATCAGAAGATTGTAGATACCATCAACTCACTACTTTTAGGAATCTAACACCTTAAAGTACTTTTGCCTCAATTCGCTCTTCCACTTTCTTCTTTTTGCACTTGTTCGATTCATGGATGGATGGATGGATATCATTTTTTCTACAACTTAACTTGATTCTAAACCATATTCAACCTTAGGAACATTCTCCAAGGTCGGTTATACAAATTCATTTACAAATTCAAACTAGGTCAGCTACTCAACAATATCGCGGTGGATAAGAATGAGAGAGGACCAATTACATATTTAATTTAGGACCTAAATAACATCTTGAAGCTCACACATGATTTCTCAAACCAATATACAAGCCAAATTTAATGTGTAGATACTAGGTCGACCAAACTTAATAAAAAACCAATGATCTTTGAAGTATGTGCATCTCTAACAAGATAATCACATTTGGATTACTCAAAACACTTCACCAGTCATTTCACCACCTCTAAGAACATCTCAAATACATTTGCAACAATTACAACCAACTTCAGTTTTAGAGAACTCTTCACCAGTCCAACCAGACTAGCCAGCAAAACACAGGAGCTCTAGAGCAGGTCTTCTAGAGCACCAAACCACTAGAAATTTTGTCGAAACTTATAAACAATCAGAAATAGTCATCTCCTAGATCCGTAAGATCTGAAACCAAATATCAGAAGACTATGAAGACAAAACATTTCTCCCATTCCACAAACAAATGGTTTTGTCAAACCAGTTCACACACTGGTGAACATATCTTCTATTCTCCATCAACTCAAAAGCTGAAACTTAGTATATATGACTCATTAAAGCTTATAAGCACACCTAAAAATCTGCATAGGCATATGACCAACACAGAAGAAATGTGGACCACAATTTTGGAGCACATTCAAAACACACTTTTATTCTACTTTAATTATTTCTCAAATTTTCTCAAAATTAGTTGGCAAATACACAAATTTGTGTTGAAATCAATGAAAACACCACCAAACACATACATAGTTGCAAAAATATCCCCTTTTATCATTGATGGAAACACATGATGTGAAAAACCCATCAAAGATGGCATACATGTTTTTCAGAAGTGACAACCTGCTAAGCATAAAATTTTCACATGATTCTTTCTCCCCCTTTTACATCAATGGAAAAAGAAATTATTTCCATATAAAGCTCTGTTGACTCCCCCTAAGGAGTACACTGACATCACATACTACACCAATTTACTTCACTACTCCCCCTTAGGAGTATACCACAATGATCAGTCCAAAATAAAGAGTCTGTTAATCCACTAGACCAATGCACCTTCATGTGCACTTAGCTTAAAGAAGGAGGGGAAGTAACCCCTAACTTCCCTATGAGATACTCAAAATTATTTTTCAAATGGCCTTAGTGAATATGTCTTCAACTTGTTCTTTGATAGGTACATATTTAGGTCTAACTTCATTCCTCAATACCTTCTCCCTCAAGAAGTGATACTTGATAGATATATGCTTTGTTCTAGAATGTATTAGTGGATTGTTTGAAATGTGTATAGCACTTGTATTGTCACAAAATATAGATATAGGTTCATCACTTATCATACCTATTTCCATCAAATTTTGTTTCATTCAAATTACCTGTGTACAACAAGATGCTGCCACAAAATATTTTGCTTCTGCAGTTGATAAAGAAGCTAAATCATTTTTCTTGCACAACCATGAAACTAATATTCCTCCAAGGAAGAATGCACCACCACTTGTACTCTTCCAATCATCTACACAACCAACCCATTTTGCATCAGTTTAGGCATTCAATGTTAAATCATTGTCCTTTGTATACCATAGTCCATAGTCTGGAGTTCCTTTAAGATATCTGAATATCCTCTTTACAGCTGTAACATGTGCTTCCTTTAGATCTGCTTGAAATCTTGCAACTAAACATATTGCATACATGATATTAGGTCTAGTAGCAATAAGATACAATATTCCACCAATCATGGATCTATACATGCTCTGATCAACTTTAGCAGATTCATCATCCTTACTCAGCTTACATCCAATTACACTAGGGGTACAAACCAGTTTGGAGTCATCCCTTCCAAACTTATTTAACAATTCCTTAACATATTTGGATTGTGAAATGAATATCCCTTTTTCAGTTTGATTTACTTGAAGGGTAAGTGCATGAATTTGTGACACAATTTTGGCTCTTAAGATGCCACTTTTTTTTTTTGAAATCAGAAAAATCTGATTTGCACGAAAAAATGAAGATAGTTATGCTCAAAATTTCAAGATGCAGCAAGAACAAAAGTTGAAGTTCTCTGAGTCTAGTTTCTAAGATACTATTTTTTTTGTAAATTAATGAAGATTAAGGGTCTCAAAAAGGGGGGAGCCCAAAACAGGTCCTGTTTTTATCAGAAAAAATAGCATAGTGCCTGAGGGCTCCCCCCTTTTTAATTGACTTTTTTTTAGAATTTCAAAAATATCAATAGTGGGAAATTAGCTAAGACCATGTAGTTTATCCTCGTTCTTTCAGATAATTTTTTTAATGAATATATATTATTTTATTAATTTTCAAAGTGGACACATCTTGAAAAGCTGAAATTTGAGCGTGCTCCTCCCTAAATTTTATGCAAACTAATCAAAAATTGATTCTTTTTTTTTTCATCATGTGTAGAATGGAGTCTAGTTTCAAAAAATGTAATTTGTTTCATGTTTTGATGAACAGGTAAAAATCTATCCAAAAATTAGCGCATGTTGGTTTTTGAGCAAAAATAGAAGCATTTACAATAGAAGCCATGGATCAAAACCTTAACTAAATAAAAATGAAAAAGGAATTATATATTTAGATAGCTAAGAGAGAGGTTAACACTATGATTTTTTTTTTATAAACTTGCATTGAAATAAGTGAAAATGAGATGGGGAGCATGGATGAAAATATGAGAAAATTTGGCAAATCCTATCAATTAACATGTCCAAAGTAGGCCATTTGGCGAGCGCCAAATTTTGTGCTCGCCAAATGGCCTGCTTTCCACAGAACTAGAATTTCCCCTCTTTGGTGAACAAATTTGATAATGCTTAGAGTGCATAGTTTATGATCATAGATGGATAATCGAGGTTTTACCTTTCATACCTTCTCTAACTCATTACGGTAACTAGATAACTCTTTATCCCTTTGAAGTCTCTATCTCTCAGGTCTCACTCCCTCCCACATGACTGAGACTACTCTCTCAGTCCAATCCCCTCTCTCAGGTCTCTTTACCTCCCACATAGGTACCTAAATAAATCTGTCTCACTCTAACCCCCTTTCTCACTCTCCCTCTCTCTCTCTCCCTCTTTGGTCTTTTTGTCTCTCTCACTCCATATCCCTCTCTTAGGTTATTATCTTTCTCTCTTTGTCTCTCTCTCTCTCAAGTATCTCCATCCTACCCCCCCTCCCTCTCTTAGGTTTGTCACTCACTCACTCCCTCTATCTCTCTCCCATTCCCTCTCTCTCACTCACTCACTCTATCTCTCTCCCTCTCTCTCTCTCGGGTATCTCCATCCCCTCTCTCTCTCTCTCACACACACACACACACTCCATCTCTCTCTCTCCCAGTTCCTCTATCTCACACTCTCCCACTCTATCTCTCTCCCTCTCTCTTAGGTCTCTCCCTCCCACCCCCTCTCCCTCTCTCTCTCTCAAGTATCTTCATCCTACCCCTCGCCCTCTCTCTCTTTGTCAAGTCTCCCCCTCCTACCCCCTCTCCCTCTCACAGTCACTCCCTTTATCTCTCTTCCACTCCCTCCCTATCTCACTCCCTCTATCTGTCTCCCTCTACCTCTCCATATCTCTCAAGTATCTCCCTCCCACCACCTCTCCCTCTCTCTCTCATGCCCTCTATCTCTCTCCCACTCTCTCTCCCTCTCTCTCCCTACCACCCACTCTCCCTCCCTCTTTGTCTCTCAAGTCTCTCCCTTCTACCCCATCTCCCTCTCACAACCACTCCCTCTATCTCTCTTCCACTCCCTCCCTATCTCACTCCCTCTATCTATCTTCGTCTACCTCTCCATCTCTCTCAATTATCTCCCTCCCACCACCTCTCCCTCTCTCTCTCAAGTCCCTCTCTCTCTCATGCCCTCTATCTCTCTCCCACTCTCCCTCTCTCCCTCCCTCTCTCAAGTCTCTCCCTCCCATGCACTCTCCCTCCCTCTTTGTCTCCCAAGTCTCTCCCTTCTACCCCCTCTCCCTCTTTCAAGCCTCTCTTTGTCTCTCTCACTCACTCCCTCTATCTCTCTCCCACATCCTCTCTCTCTCTCTCACTCCCTCTATCTCTCTCCCTCTCTCTCAAATATCTCCCTCCCACCCCCTCCCAGTCTCTCTCTCTCTCCCTCTATCTCATGTATCTCCCCCCACCCCCTCCATCTCTCTCAAATCCCTCTATCTCGAGTACTCCCTCTCCCTCCCACCCCCTCTCCATCTCTCAAGTCTCTCTCTCTCACTCCTTGTATCTCTCCCATCCCTCTATCTCTCCACTCCCTCTCTCTCCTACTCTCTTAGGTCTCTCCTTCCCACCCCTCTCTCCCACTTTGTCTCCCTCTCCTTCTCTCTTGGGTGTCTCCCTCCCACCCTCTCTCCCTTTGCCTCCCTCTCTCTCACTCTCTCTCTCCATCTCTATGTATCTCCCTCTATATCTCCCAATCCCTCTCTCTCTCACTCCCTCTATCTCTCACTCCCTCTATCTCTCTCCCACTTTGTCTCTCTCCATCTCTCTCTCACTCCCTCTATCTCTCTCTGATTTTATATCTCTCCCTCTTTCTCACTCCCTCTATCTCTCTCCCACTTTTTCTCTCTCCCTCTCTCTCAGGTCTCTCCTTCCCACTCTCTCTCCCTCTTTATCTCTCTCAAGTATCTCCATCCTAACCCATCTTCCTCTCTCTCTTTGTCAAGTCTCCCCCTCCTATACCCTCTCCCTCTCATAGTGACTCCCTCTATCTCTCTTCCAATCCCTCCCTCTCTCACTCCCTCTCTCTCTCCCCTCTCCCTATCCATATCCTTCTCTCTCAAGTATGTCCCTCCCACCACCTCTCCCTCTCTCTCTCTCAAGTAGAGGGTTTAGGGATTAAGGGTTAAGGGTTGAGGGATTAAGAGGGTATGGGGGTTGATGGATTAGGGTATAAGGGTTAAGGGTTGAGCATTGAGGGATTAAGAGGGTATAGGGGTTGAGGGTTAAGGGTTGAGGGATTAAGATTGTATAGGGGTTGATAGATTAGAGTTTAAGGGTTGAGGATTGAGTGATTAAGAGGGTATAGGGGTTGATGGATTAGGGTTTAAGGGCTGAGGGCTGAGGGATTAGGATTTAAGGGTTGAGGGTTGAGGGATTAAGAGGGTTTAGGGGTTGCGGTATTAAGTTTTAAGGTTTGAGGGTCGAGGGATTAAAATGGTATAGGGGTTGAGTGATTAGGGTTTAAGGGTTAAGGGTTGAGAGTTGAGGGATTAAGAGGGTATATGAGTTGAGGGATTAGGGCTTAAGGGTTGAGGGTTGAGGGTTGAGGGATTAAGAGGGTATGGGGGTTGAGGCATTATGGTTTAAGGGTTAAGGGTTGAGGGTTGAGAGGGTATAGGGGTTGAGGGATTAGGGTTTAAGGGTTGAGAGTTAAGGGTTGAGGGATTAATATTGTAGAGGAGTTGAGGGATTAGGGTTTAAGGGTTGAGAGTTGAGGAGTTGAGGGATTAAGAGGGTATAGGGGTTGATAGATAAGGGTTTAAGGGTTGAGGGTTAAGGGATTAGGGTTAAATGGCTGAGGGATTAGGGTTTAAGGGTTAAGGGTCAAAGGTTGAGGGATAAAGAGACTATAGGGTTGATGGATTAGGGTTTAAGGGTAGAGAGTAGAGGGGTTAAGTGATTAAAAGGTTATAGGGGTTGAGGGATTAGGGTTTAAGGGTTGAGGGTTAAGTGTTGAGGGATTAAGGTTTAAGATTTGAGGGTTGAGAAATTGAAGGATTAAGAGGGTATAGGGGTTGAAGGATTACGGTTTAAGGGTTGAGGGTTTAGGGATTAAGAGGGTATAGGGGTAGAGGGATTAGGGTTTAAGGGTTGAGGGTTAAGGTTTGATGGATTAAGATTGTAGAGGGGTTGAGAGATTAGGTTTTAAGGGTTGAGGGATGAGGATTTGAGGGATTAAGAGGGTATAGGGGTTGAGGGATTAGGGTTTAAGGGTTGAGGGTTGAGGTATTAAGAGGGTACGAGGGTTGAGGGATTAGGATTTAAGGGTTAAGGGTTGAGGGTTGAGGGATTAGGGTTTAAGGGTAGAGAGTGGAGGGGTTGAGTGACTAAGAGGATATAGGGGTTGAGGGATTAGGGTTTAAGGTTTGAGGGTTAAGGTTTGAGGGATTAAGATTGTAGAGGGGTTGAGGGATTAGGGTTTAAGAGTTGAGGGTTGAGTGGTTGAGGGATTAAGAGGGTATAGGGGTTAAAGGATTAGGATTTAAGGGTTGAGGGTTGAGGGATTAAGAGGGTATAGGGGTTGAGGGATTAGGGTTTAAGCATTGAGGGTTGAGGGTTGAGGGATTAAGAGGGTATAGGGGTTGAGGGATTAGGGTTTAAGGGTTGAGTGTTAAGGGATTAACAAAGGTATGGGGGTTGATGGATTAGGATTTAAGGGTTAGGGGTTGAGGGTTGTGGGATTAAGAGGGTATAGGTATTGAGGGATTAGGGTTTAAGTGTTGAGCATTGAGGGTTAAGGGATTAAGAGGGTATGAGGGTTGAGGCATTAGGGTTTAAGGGTTAAGAGTTGAGGGTTGAGAGGGTATAGGGGTTGAGGGATTAGGGTTTAAGGGTTGAGGTTTGAGGGTTGAGGGATTAATATGCTATAAGGGTTGAGGGATTAGAGTTTAAGGGTTGAGGGTTGAGGGTTGAGGGGTTGAGGGATTAAGAGGGTATAGGTGCTGAGGGATTAGGGTTTAAGGGTTGAGGGTTGAGAGTTGAGGGATTAAGAGGGTATGGGGGTTGAGGGATTAGGGTTGAGGGTTGAGGGACAAAGAGGGTATAGGGGTGGAGGGATTAAGGTTTAAGGGTAGAGAGTAGAGGGGTTGAGTGATTAAGAGGGTATAGGGATTGAGGGATTAGGGTTTAAGGGTAGAAGGTTGAGGGTTGAGGGATTAAGAGGGTATGGGGGTTGAGGGATTAGGGTTTAAGGGTTAAGGGTTGAGGTTTAAGAGGGTAAAGGGGTGAGGGATTAGTGTTTAAGGGTTGAGGGTTGAGGGTTTGAAGGATTAAGAGGGTATAGGGGTTGAGGGATTAGGGTTTAAGGGTTGAGGGTTGAGGGTTGAGGGATTAATAGGGTATAAGGGTTGAGGGATTAGGGTTTAAGGGTTGAGAGTTGAGGGTTGAAGGATTAAGAGGGTATGTGGGTTGAGGGATTAGGGTTTAAGGGTTAAGGGTTGAGGGTTGAGAGGGTATAGGGGTTGAGGGATTAGGGTTTAAGGGTTGAGGGTTAAGGGTTGAGGGATTAGGGTTTAAGGGTTAAGGGTTGAGGGTTGAGGGATTAAGAGGGTATAGGGGTTGAGGGATAAAGGTTGAAGGGTTAAGGGTTGAGGGATTAAGAGGGTATGGGGTTTGAGGGATTAGGGTTTAAGGGTTAAGGGTTGAGGGTTGAGGGATTAAGATGGTATAGGGGTTGAGGGATTAGGGTTTAAGGGTTGAGCATTAAGGTATTAAGAGGGTATAGGGGTTGTGGGATTAGGGTTTAAGGGTTGAGGGTTGAGGGATTAAGAGGGTATGTGGGTTGAGGGATTAGGGTTTAAGGGTTAAGGGTTGAGGGTAGAGGGATTAAAAGGGATTAATGTTTAAGGGTTGAGGGTTGAGGGCTGAGTGATTAATAGGGTATGGGGGTTGATGGATTAGGGTTTAAGGGTTAGGGGTTATGGGTTGAGAGGGTATAGGGGTTGAGGGATTAGGGTTTAAGGGTTGAGGGTTCAAGGATTAAGAGGGTATGGGGGTGGAGGGATTAGGGTTTAATGGTTGAGGGTCAAGGGATTAAGAGGGTATGGGGGTTGATGGATTAGGGTTTAAAGGTTAAGGTTTGAGGGTTCAGGGATTAAGAGGTTATAGGGGTTGAGGGATTACGGTGTAAGGGTTGAGGGTTGAGGGTTGAGGGTTGAGGGTTGAGGGTTGAGGGATTAAGAGGGTATAGGGGTTGTGGGATTATGGTTTAAGGGTTGAGGGTTGAGAGATTAAGATGGATTAATATGGTATAGGGGTTGAGGTATTAGGTTTTAAGGGTTAAGGTTTGAGTGATTAATATTGTAGAGGGGTTAACGGATTAAGGTTTAAGGGTTGAGGGTTGAGGGGTTGGGGAATAAAGAGGGTATGGGGGTTGAGGGATTAAGAGGGTATAGGGGTTGAATGATTAGGGTTTAAGGGTTGATTTTTGAGGGACTAAGAGGGTATAGGGGTTGAGGGATTAGGGTTTAAGGGTTGAGGGTTGAGGGTTGAGGGTTGAGGGTTAAAGGGGTTAAGAGGGTATGAGGGTTGATGGATTAGGGTTTAAGGGGTAAGGGTTGAGGGGTTGAGGGATTAAGAGGGTATAGGGGTTGAGGGATTAGGGTTTAAGGGTTGAGGGTTGAGGGTTGAGGGATTAAGAGGGTATGGGGGTTGAGGGATTAGCATTTAAGGGTTGAGGGTTGAGGCATTAAGACGGTATAGGGGTTGATGAATTAGGGTTTAAGGTAGAGAGTAGAGGGGTTGAGGCATTAACAGGGTATAGGGGCTGAGGGATTAGGGTTTAAGGGTAGAGAGTAGAGGGGTTGAGGCATTAAGAGGGTATAGGGTTGAGGGATTAGGGTTTAAGGGTTGAGGGTTGAGAGATTAGGGTTAAAGGGTTGAGGGATTAAGAGGGTATGGGGGTTGATGGATTAGGGTTTAAGGGTTAATGGTATAGGGTTTTTGGTTTAAGGGTCCCACTCCCTCTCTCTCCCACTCCATCTCTCAGGTCTTCCCCCCCACCATAGCTAAATAAATTCTTTTCCTCTCAAGTCTATCTCTCTCGGGTCTCACTCCCTCTTATGCTACCTACACTAATTTGTGTCACTCCAATGCCCTCTCTCACAATCCCTCTTTGTCATACCTCACTTACCTCCCACCCTAATTTCTTAAGTCTCTTCTTCCCACCCCATCTCTCCCACTTTGAATCCCTCTCCTTCTCTCTCAGGTGTCTCCCTCCCACTCTCTCTCCCTCTCTCTCTCTTAGGTTTCTCCCTCCCACACCCTCTCTCTCCCACTCCCTCTCTTAGGTCTTCCCCCCAACAATAACTAAATAAATTTTTTCCCTCTCAAGTCTGTCTCTCTGGGGTCTCACTCCCTCCCATGCTATCTACACTAATTTGTGTCACTCCAATGCCCTCTCTCACAATCCCTCTCTTTCAGGCCTCACTTACCTCCCACCCTAATTTCTTATGTCTCTCCTTCCCACCCCCTCTCACCCACTTTGACTCCCTCTTCTTCTCTCTCAAGTGTCTCTGTCCCGCCCTCTCTCCCTCTCTCTCTCTTAGGTTTCTCCCTCCCACACCCTCTCGCTCTCTCAAGTCTCTCCCTCCTACCCCCCCTCTCTCTCTCCTACTCCCTCTCTCTCTCACTCCCTCTATCTCTCTCCCACTTTGTCTCTCCCCCCCTCTCTTAGGTCTCTACTTTTCAAAATAACATATTTGGCGCTCGCCAAATTTGGAGAGTGCCAAATTTGGCGTGCACCAAATTTTTTTTACCTTGAAACGGTAAAATAAGGGTTGAACCCATGATTCAAGCCCACATTCTCTTGTATTTTCTAGTTCAGTGCTTTATCCGAGTCAAAAACACTTTTTTTTATGCAGTTGAACTCATATTGTACCAATCTATGCTTGATCCATCACTTGTTTACCACCAATTTGCATGGTAGACAACATAGAAGAAGACATTTTGAAGTTTCTACATCATTTTACATTATTTGAGGTAATATATTCATTTTGGTAATATTGAAATGTTTATATTTAGTATATTTGTTTATTTTTGACAATATAAACTAAATTTCCTTAATGATTTTATTAATCATAACAATTGGACATAGAATTCAACATTGAATTAGATGGGATTTGCATAAAAAAGTTTAATTTTTATGAGTTTGAAGAACAAAAAAATTAAAAACATGACATTTACTTTTAACATAAATTTACTTATGAATTATATTTGCATTGCTTATAGTAGTCCATTTTGAGCATGGCTAGTGGAATTCACTATATTTCATTCCTTTTTCAACTAATTTGGAAAAAAAATATTTTCATCTAATTTGGAAAACCTAATAGCTTTCATCAATGTTAATGCAAGTGTCCATTAATTTTTTTGTTCCATAAAAAATTCACCTTCATCACATGTTCTTAGATAAATTCAAGTGAGTTGACATTGTTGTTAATGCAAGTTTCCATTCATTCATACCATTTACCTTTCTAATAAATAAAAAAATGGGAAATTTTGTGCAATTGAGAATGCTTATTGTCTTTCTAAGTTACCTTATTGCCAAAGAAATAGTGAATAATTATAAGATATAACATCACAAACCCTTCTTTGAATTCATATTCTTCATGACTTCGTTGACAATAAAAAATTTGGTTTTGAGAAAAATAAACACAAGATTCTCTAGTTTTTATTTAGGTGGCAACAACTTATACCCTAGGTTTGTGATGCAGAGTAGGGAGACAAAACCTTCAACAATCATAATTAGATCAGTTTCAAACAATCTTCAATCTCAAAAACCTCAATTCAATGTTGAACTAACCAATTCACATTCACTTCCTTGTAGCATTCACAACAAAGAAAATTGTTCATATCTTATCATATCTTAGTCACTGGAACCCTCTCTAATGCATCTAAACATTAAACCCTTGCTTTAGGCCTTTCTATTCTTGAAACAAGGAGGGTTTATTCAAAATCAACGTTCTAGGCCTCTGGTGTAGGAGCACCTTGTAAGCTCAATTTTGTCAAAAAAGTCATCTTTAGTGAGCATGGTCAAATGCTAGGATTTTAGTTAATGTTGAATATATTGTGTTCAGTAAGGTCAATTAGACCATTTTATAATGTATTTGGAGCTAAGGGAGTTCAGTTGTGTCATAGCTTGCAATTTGGCTAAATGTGGTCAGATAAAAGATGCAAAAGTTGCAGAGTTTGAGGGAGTTGGAATGAAATCAAAATATGTATAATAACCTTCAATGCATCGAAGGAGAGGTTGTTGGTTGATTTGTACCCCATTTTTTTATCAATAAGAATGTTATTTTCTAGAAATTTAATGGTTTCTCTCAATTTTATTGTTGTTGTACGGCTTGTACAGAGTCTAAGCTGATATGAAACTAGTTGGATGTTGTATATTAATGAATTAGCTTTCATTTTCATCTATTTAGAGGTTCTAAATCTTTGTATAGCGAAAGTTATATTGTTTTTACTGTTGCTACCTGCTTTCACAGTGTTCTTGGATTGAAGGGTTTCATTATGTAATTTGACCCATTAAAACTTTTCTGCCTATTTTAACTTGTGGAATGGGTCCTCTAACTTTTAAAATACATTTCCAACCTATTTAGAATGTTGTGGGGCTAATTTTGGGTGTTTGGGATGATGTTCTAGGACTGTAGCAGGGCCTTTTCATGGTGAAAATTAGGGCTTCAAGTGGTGTTTTGAC
Organism: Sequoiadendron giganteum; assembly: GCA_007115665.2. Classification (NCBI taxonomy): domain Eukaryota; kingdom Viridiplantae; phylum Streptophyta; class Pinopsida; order Cupressales; family Cupressaceae; genus Sequoiadendron; species Sequoiadendron giganteum. The sequence goes on from CM021102.1 coordinate 627,743,550, forward strand.
AAAATGTGCGAAGGACTATCCATATAATGTATTATTCACCATGTGCAAGGTCTGGTAAGTGTGTTTGGTGCTTTGTATGGGTCTGGCAGGTCCGGGGGATAGGAGTTTCAATAAAACCCCAAGTATTTTGCTTGAAATTGAGCATTTGGTGTATTAGGGGTCTAGAGGTCTTCGACCTGGAAACAAATCAAGAAATTGTAGGTTTTGACACATAACATACTACTATTTGAGGATTTGTAGTGAAGATGTAGTGTTTAAAAGGTACTCTCTTTGTAAATTAGGCTAATTGAATAGCCTTTTCAAAGGTGGGTCTATTGGAAGTCAATGTTGGTCCAAAGGAGTTGATGTTGGGGTTTACCTATGCTTTATAACTTGAAAATGGGTATCTTAATAATCCATTATTTTTTCAATTGTTTTGGAAAATCTTGGTTAAAAGGCCCTTGGACCGGGTTACCTATGTTACAAGGGAAAGCTTGGTAGAAGTTGGGATTTTCAGTTCAACATCTGATTTTGCTTTGGAATCTGATTGATTCTCATTGATTTATTTTATTAAATGGTTTCCACCCCTCTCTACATCAAAAATGGTGTTTCTTGGTAAGTTAAGTGATCAAGTTGTGTGTAAGTCTATTAAGAGCCTTCCTCTAAATCTTTGAACAAGTTCATTGTGGATCCCTACATGTACTGCATCAGCCTCTAGGTACTTTTCCAACTCTTCAAATGCACTCAAAATCCCTACTCTAATATCTAACCCTATAGACATCTAACTCCATCATGTATCAAAAATATTGTGTAGCATAGACATGCTTGATAATTCCAAATAGCTCGTTGCCTTCTTTCATAAAATGCTTTGGTGTGTTTCATATTTAATGCAATGTAATCAGCAATATCAATATATTCATAAAATGCATTACTTAATTTTGTTCTATGTGTGTTTCTGAACATGTAGCATTCAAGGTCATGCCGAGGAAATGACCGAAGCCTCTAACACCAGAAGAACATACAGTTAAAAATGCAAGAAGAGAATAAAAAAATGTAGCTCGTGAAGCAAATGAATTGCAGCCCATATAGCCAAAAATTCTCGTGCAATCTAAGAGAGATGTCAAATTGGAAAAACAAAGGGCACGAATGAGGAAAGTTCATGGAAGGACAAGAATGGATACCAAAGTTGGGGGCACATCATCAACCATAGGTGAAGCTCAATGCACATCTCCTGTTGAAGACACATTGACAACAATGTGGTTTTCTAGGTACATCGGAAATCATATCTCCAATTGAAGACACACCATCAAAAACATTGCGTTTTGAAAGTACATCAGCAAACACATCTCTATTTGAAGGCACTCCACAAATGGCATCTCAAGTTGGAGGTACAACATCATTTACATGTCAATCTCAAGGCATGTCATCAATTGCACCTGCAATTGAAGGTACAAGATCTATCCCCGATGTTGTTGACCTTCCCAATATTGACACAAATTTACATTTGAGAACTCCTCCTAGAGTTTTGCATATAAAACCTATATTTTTTATTGATATTTATTCCAAGGTTTTGAAATGGACGCCTAATAAGATTCCAAAATGTACATTTCAAAGAAATGCACAAAGGATATGGAGTTTGTTTTTTGCGAAGCTAAGTGAGGGTGGAAGATGCCAACTATTTGTTGAAATGATGAGGCAACTCAAATTTAGGCCCACCATGAAGGCTCTTGGGCTAAGATTTTTCAATGACTCAAGTGAAAATTCCATTGTAAAGAAGTTGATGAGTGCATACGAGAGCATGGGTTCCACCTCACGCACGAAGGATAGTTGTGCCACACGATGTGTGATGACAACAACACTGTTAAGTAGTCAAACAAGGAATAAGGTGAACCTTACAAAGGCAAGTAAGTCTTTCAAAATAAGTAGATCATCTCTAATGAGAGCCAAAGGAAGGCATGAAAGACTGGAGGATCCAAATAGCAATGAGTTATGGGCATTTTCGAGTAGAGTGCCACTGAAAGACACAAGAATTGCTCAAGGCTTGAGATATTTAATTGTGAATTATTGGAAGGATAACACAAGGACCTCTCCTAATATAAGAGATGTTGTAAGAAGGATAATTTGTAGTAAAAACCATGAGCCACATACAATGCATTATTTGGATACCACTCAAACCCAATTTTTTTCTGATTTTGTATAGAAGTTTCCTGAAATTAAAATATGTCAAAGGTATTTTGAAATGCTAAAGCCTTTTTATGTCAAAATAAATCACACATGCACTACTTGTTGTTGTAGGGTTCATATTGAGTTTTCTAACCATTATGATTTTTATCGATGTATATGTGTAGATATGCATACTTACAATGTTTTGCAGGAATGTAACATAATGCCTCCACCTAAATCGTCAAGGAAATTTTTGTCTTCCATTTTATGTGAAAGAGAGGATGGTCAATTTTTTACAAAAGATAATGTTTGGATGGAACATGTCATCATTGTGGTGGCATGCAACATTTTCCAATTTGCCAACACATGGCTAGTACACACACAATTGGAGACAAAATTGTGGAATTTGGCAAATATAAGACAATGGCATACAGTCTAAAAGATGGGAAAGAAGAAAAGAAGTGTCAATTGGTTAGTGATAAGATTCTAGTGTATCAGTTTATGGGAATTTTTCATGATCAGGTGGTCTATTATTATGCAAGGAATAAACACAGAGCACAATGGTTGGATTCAGATTTCAAGTTATGCAAGGACACATTTCCACTTCGTTATATCATTTCAGTTGTCGAATTCACTGAGAACTACACACTACAACCATAGCATGAGGTGTAATCATAGTACTACAACTCCATGTAGGTTGCTATATTTGTGCATCTAGCATTCATTCATGCAAATGATAGTACAAAGTAAAATAGGAAAGTATTGAGGGAGTATCACTTTTACATCAATGATGATCGTACACATTCTACAGAGTTTGTGCAAGGTTGCTTTCATATGTTCTATGCTGATCTAGCTAGCAGGGGCATATCATTTAGTCAGCATATCATATGGTCAGATAATTGTACATCACAGTTCAGGAACGCTAGAATGTTTTACTGGTTGATCAGGATGCATAAAATTAGTGGTGTTCAACATATGTGGAACTTCTCAGAGGTCGAGCATGGAAAGGGGGAGCATGATGGAGCAAGTGCATGTATCAAAAGATCCCTAGCACGAGAAGAGTTAAAGTACACAAACAGTGTAAAGTTGATAGATGCAAGATCAATTGTCCAGTGGTGCAATGGTGCAATGGATCTAGGTAGTGAAGGTAATTCTTTAGTTCATAGATTTTTTGATTTAGTAGATGATACTAACATTGAAAAATATGAGGATTGTTGTACACTAATAGGATCGAGCAAGCTACACTCTTTTAGAAGCTCCAATGTAGGTACATGGACTATCCATACAAGGAAGATGGCATGCTTTTGTTATGCATGTACATGTAATGTCCCCTCTCAATCTTGATCTTCTCAGTGACCGTTGGCCTTTTTCTAGAAACCCGGAGGCTAGTCGGAAGGTAAAATTAGTGTTTCCTATTTTTGAGGATGTCCTTGCTCGGAGTTGGTGGATTCAATGGCGGATTCTTTCTGGGTTTTCAGAGAGCCTCGCAGTGGTATTTTCATTTCGGCATTCAGAGCATTTTCTGGAATTTACTATTTTTAGTAAATTCTATTTTTGGCAGTAAATAGGTTGGTCTCTGGCAGTTGACTTTCCCCTTCAGTTGTCTCAAGTGGCGTATTCAGTTTCGGGCTTCAGAACGCAATTTTGGAGAGATGAGCTCATTTCATTTAAAATTAACATTATGTTTAAATGTTATTTTATCACCTTGGCCTAGTCAAATAACTTAATGTTATTTTAAAAGGTGGACTTGAAGGGTGGTGCCATCATGAGGGATATATTTAATCTTTGATGAATTTTCCTAAGTCAAAGCAAGCTTAATATGGGCGCATTTATCAAGGTGTTGATTTTAATTAAAATATGAATATTGAGCTAAAAGGAAAAAGGACGCCATCTTGGAGAAAGAGCTAGGGTTTTGTCTTTGAGTTGGATTTTAGGGTTTCGTGAAGTCAACAGGAAGTTATAAAAGGTGGGCCTTGTGCATCATTTGACATCTTTTGTCTACAGTATTGTTACTCTATCAGAATGGTATTGGATCGCTTCAAGGAATGAAGGCCTCCTAGCTCGGGCATTGCTTCTTGCTTGCAATATAGCAACTAGTGATGAAATAGTGTAGTTGTGAGTTTGCATTGGTAATTGTGCATTGTAATCAGCTTGTAGCTTTCTAGTTCAGATTTATGCATGTTAGAGAATTCTGGAAATTGCATTTTAATACAGCAGATTGTCCTTTTTATTCATAAGTCAAAAAATATCAAAAAGATTCTTTTGGGTACTGTCTACTTCTCTTTGTTTGGTAGGGGCAACCCTTTCCTCCAGTTTGTAGAATTTTTAGTAAAGTTTTGGATTTTTAAAGAGGGGTCAAACTTCTTGCTGGTTGTACCATCTGCCCTTGCATTGATTTTTGTGCATAAATTAAATAGGGGTTTTTGATCAGCTTTCAGTGTTCTACTTTGGTCGCCATCATATTAGTATCATTATGTAATTCATCTCACGAGATTTGATTAAGTTTGGAGCAAGTTGTGAATGAATTTGTGAGTTTCAGGGCTGTTGTTCGTTGCACGTGGAAATCTGGACTGTCATAAATCAGATTATCATGTTTGCTTCAAAAGTACAATTTCTGATTAAAGCTTTCTTATTCATTGAAGGGAATTCTATAAAAATTGTTGCAGCTCTATTACTTTTTCGTTCATAATGATAGCAAGGAAATGTCTAACATTTTGTAAGCTGGCAGTAGTACTGACAATAGTTTATAATCTTGCTTATCAATTTGTAATGCTCAACTCTACTTTCAGTATTTGCTATTGTCATTCCTTTATCTTCGCCCTATGGTAGCTACTTTCCCACTCCGAGTTAGAAAGCACATTCTGGGTGTCGAGTACTTTTAGCATTATAGTTATTTCTTTCAAGAATTGTACTTTCCATTATCTCCTCCATATGGTCGCCTCATTTTTGTATTGGATTGAGTAGCACATACTTGGTGTCGAGTGTGCTTTCAGTACATTAGATTTCAGGGATCCTTTGACCACATGCTCGTCGTTGGCCGGCGCATCTTGGTTAGAGTTCTTGCATAAGCATTTGTTTTAGATCCTCTGACCAATGCTCACACCTTGCCCACATTGGGACCCTAGTGTACATTCTGGTTAGAGTTGCTTCAGCATCATTTTTGGTTTAGCTGCTAACCTTAACAGGTGCATTGGTTTGTAAACTGTTATTGAAAATTCAAAAAAAAATTGGCTCAGAATATTTCAGTGGTATCAGAGCTAAGATCTTGCCATCCTGTGAACAATCCATCTATGAGTGACAGAGAAAAGAGGTATTTTGCAAGAGAAGACAAGAAGGTTGGAAAATAGTTCTAGCTTTATCAGCCTTTAGAAGGTCAAACAGCTTCAGGAATCTTGAGGGCTCATTGGGAGTCTTCTCAGGAAATAGACATGGCAGAAGGTGAGAGGTCAGTTGGGGGTAACGAGAGGATTACCAACAATAGAGATGACAGTGGGAAAGGGAGAGAAGGAAGAGAAAGATCCATGAGTCCAGGAAAGAGATTTGAAAGAAAGATGGATGCCTTGATGGACATGGTATCTCTCATGATGGGGAAAGTGGGCCAGAACACCACTCCACAGAACAACTCAGGGCATAGAGGGGAGCATAGTGCTTCCAACTAGCATGATGAGCATGCAGCTCAGACGGTGTCAAACAACACTTACATTTCCTCTAGGCCATTCAAACCCACCTTTTTGGCACCTGTAAACAATCAGCCAGATCCTAAAGAGAATGCTTCATTCGTGGAGCAGTTGAGACTGGGTCGTGCAGAGTATGATTCTCTACCTACCGACATCAGGATGGATATGTCCTATAACGATTTCATGGATCATAAAAGGAAAAACAAAGGACAAGGGAGACACTATGATCAAAGAAGACCAACAAATCAAGGAGACTTGTACCAAGCTGTCAACAAGGTGACACTTCCACACTTTGATGGGAGTGATTCCAGTTCAGCCCGAGCTTAGATTCAGAAGCTGGATAACTATATAGCTCTCAGACCTATGGCAGAAGAAGAAGCGATCAAGTTCGCTATGCTACACCTTGATGGGGTGGTGCACGAGTGGTGGTACCATGGCTTAATCACTTTGGGGCATCGGTCTATCATGACTTATGAGGAGTTCACTACTAGGCTCATCGAGAGATTTGAAAAGAAGGATCCTGAAATTCATTTCAGAGAGCTTGCACAATTGAGACAGTATGGCACAGTTGATGCCTACATTGCTGAGTTTCAGAGACTCTCATTCATGGTGACTGGAATCACAGAGAGAAGACTGGTGATCCTCTTGAGTGAAGGTTTGATAGAACCATTCAAGGGTTGGATTAAAGCCTTTGATCCACCAACCCTACAGGAGGCCATGAAGAAGGCAAGAAACATGGAGTGGGCTGCTCCTAAGGTGAAGTTTCAATCTAACTCCCCTTTTTAGAAAAGGGATAAAGGGAAAAGACCTCAGCATAGACCTCCTTTGCGACCTCAGCATAAGGAGTTCAAACATCACAATCCTCATATCACCAGATTGGATCCTGAAACCCTGAATGAACTCAGAAGAAAAGGGTCGTGTTTCTGGTGTAGGGAAAAATGGTCTCAGGATCATGTTTACCCTAAGGGAGTTAAATTCAATCAGATTGAGTACTATTCTACTGGTGAAAGTAGTTCTAATTTTTTCGACCTGCAATCTGATTTTGAGGAGAGTGAAGTAGAAAGAGTTCCAGAAGAGTCCGGAGATGAGAAGGAAAGTGGAGGAGTCTTGGCTCATCTTTCGAGCTTCCAAAGAAATGAATCATTCAAGGTTCGAGGGATGGTCAAAGGGCAGCGAATCGTTGCCTTGATCGACACTGGAGCAACACATAACTTCATTGATGAAGTTGTGGTAGCAAAGAAGGGGCTGCAAACTAAGGAGTTTGAAGGGTTCAAGGTCATGGTTGCTGATGGTTTCCATATTACATGCACAAATAAAATCTCAAACATGACCATGCAATTGGGAAATTACGAAGTCAAGGATGACTTCTATGTAGTCCACATTGGAGATACTGATGCCGTCCTAGGCATTCAATGGCTGCGTTCTCTTGGGGAGATCTCCTTGAATCTGCAGACTATGGAGCTGAAGTTTCAGTCTGATGGGAAGAAGATAGTGCTCAGAGGAATGTCTAATGGGGGCCCTCGGGTTGTGTCATTCAAAAGAATGGAAAGGCTGATACGTCATGATCAAGCTGAGTGGGTTGCCGAATGCATGATCCTTCCTGATAGTCCTGTAGAGACTAAACGTGACCAACCTCCTGATATTCAGTCCCTACTCACGAAGAAGAGCAAAGTCTTTGTAGATTTTCGTTCTGGACCACCACCTAAAAGGGGTTCAAAACATATCATTGAGCTCAAGGAAGGAGCTAAACCGGTGATTACAACTCCATACCGGTACCCGAAGAGGCAAAAGGATGAAATCGAGAAGAATATTCAAGAACTCTTGGAGATGGGTTTCATTCGCCCAAGCAAGAGCCCCTTTGCATCTGTAGTGGTCCTAGTGAAGAAGAAGGATGGTACCATGCGCATGTGCGTGGACTATCGTGCTCTGAATCAGAGCACCATCAAAAAAAGATACCCCATCCCCAGAATAGATGAGCTCATTGATGAGTTACATGGGGCCAAGTTCTTCTCAAAGATTGACTTGAGATCGGATTACCATCAGATTCAAATGAGGGGATCTGATGTGGAGAAGACAGCTTTCAGATGTCACTATGGCCATTTCGAATTCTTAGTCATGCCATTTGGGTTGACTAATGCTTCGGCTACCTTTCAGTCTTGCATGAACCGTGTTTTTCAGAATCAGTTAAGGAGGTTTGTGTTAATATTTTTTGATGACATTTTGATTTATAGTAAGACTTGGGAAGATCATCTCAAGCACTTGGAGGAAGTGCTTAGTATCTTGGAATCTGAGAGTTTGTTCACAAAAGCTTCCACATGTGAATTTGGAATGGAGGAGTTGTTGTACCTTGGCCACATAATCAGTGCTGAGGGAGTGAAGGTGGATCCGGAAAAGATCAAAGCAGTAGTTGATTGGCCACCACCTGAGAATTTGACTCAGTTGAAAGGATTTCTGGGTCTTTGTGGTTTCTATCAGAGATTCGTAAAGGGGTATTCACAGAATGCTGCTCCTCTTACTGATCTCACCAAAAAGGGAGCCTTTGTTTGGTCAGAAAAGGCTCAAATTGTTTTTGACAAGTTCAAAAAGATCATGAGCTCGTGTCCAGTCTTAGCTATTCCAGATTTCTCCAAGCCATTCGAGCTGCAGTGTGATGCATCAGGTGAAGGAGTTGGGGCTGTCCTGATGCAAGGCAAACACCCTATAGTGTTTGAGAGCAGAAAATTATGGGGTGTCGAAAGGACATATTCAATTTATGACAAAGAAATGCTGGCCATTATGCATGCATTAGCCAAGTTTAGGCAGTACTTGGTGGGGAACAAATTCATGGTTAAGACTGACCACAATAGCCTCAAGCATTTCATGCACCAGAAGGACCTAAATGAGAGGCAACAGAAATGGGTGAGTAAGCTTCAAGCTTACGACTTTGACATTGAATATGTCAAAGGGAAAAATAATATCGTGGCTGATGCTCTATCCAGAAGACCTCATCTTAGCTCATTGTGTGAGCTTACTGCAGATTGGAGAGACATGTTGCTTGCTGATTATGCCAAAAATCAGTTTGCAACCAGCATTCTTGAGGGTACTTTTCAGGATGAAAGGTACAAGGTGATTGAGGGATTGATCCATTATCAGGGAAGAATCTTCCTGGTGGCTGATTCTAAGCTGAAGAAGAAGATCCTTTTGACTTTTCATGATATTCCAGTTGCTGGTCACCAAGGTTTTTTCAAGACATATAGGCAGATCCAAGAAAGATTTTCTTGGAAAGGGTTGAAAGGTGAAGTACAACGCTACATTCAGGAGTGTCCGATTTGTCAAGTGAATAAGAATGAGCATACATTACCAGCCAGTTTGCTGCAACCACTCCCTATTCCCAATCAAAAATGGGAAAGTATCTCGATGGATTTCATCACAGGGTTGCCCAAGGCCCAAGGGAAGGATTGCATTTATGTAGTGGTGGATAGGCTAACCAAATTTGCTCATTTCTTCGCCATTACCAGCACTTATTCTACAGCCCAAGTTGCAGATCTATTTTTTTGAGAGGTGTTTAGGCTGCATGGGTTGCCAAAGAACATTGTGAGTGATAGGGACAGCAAGTTCCTAAGTACGTTTTGGCAAGAAGTCTTCAGAATGAGTGGTACTGTGCTCACTACAAGCACTAGTTACCATCCCCAAACAAATGGACAAACGGAAGTAGTGAACAAGTGGTTAGAAGGCTACTTGAGAAATTATGTGTCAGACCAGCAGAGAGCTTGGGTCAAGTGGCTGCATATAGGCGAGTACTGCTACAACTCTACTTTCCATATTTTGATTAAGATGTCTCCTTTCTTGGCGCTTTATGGGTATGAAGCACCTAGTTTTGCAGATTTGGTGTTTGGTGATAGCAAAGCACCCCTAGCCAAGGATTTGTTGCAGCATAGTCAAGACATAATGAAATCCTTGAAGGATAATTTGCAGATTGGACAAAATCAGCAGAAGTTGTATGCTGATCAGAGGTGTGTTGAACATTCATTCGAGGTCGGGGATATGGTCTATCTTCGCTTACAACCTTATAGACAGTCTACTCTCAAGAAGAGTGGAGCTGAGAAGCTCAAACCTCGCTTCTATGGGCCATTCAAGGTCATCAAAAGGGTTGGGGCAGTAGCTTATGAATTAGAGCTACCTTCAGATAGCAGAGTGCATAACTTCTTGCTGGCCGTACCATCTGCCCTTGCATTGATTTTTGTGCATAAATTAAATAGGGGTTTTTGATCAGCTTTCAGTGTTCTAATTTGGTCGCCATCATATTAGGATCATTATGCAATTCGTCTCATGATATTTGATTAAGTTTGGAGCAAGTTGTGAATGAATTTGTGAGTTTTAGGGCTGCTGTTCATTGCACGTGGAAATCTAGATTGTCATAAATCAGATTATCAAGTTGGCTTCAAAAGTGCAGTTTCTAATTAAAGCTTTCTTATTCATTGAAGGGAATTCTATAAACATTGTTGCAGCTCTATTACTTTTTGGTTCATACTGATAGCAAGGCAATGTCTAACATTTTGTACGCTGGTAGTAGTATTGACAGCAGTTTATAATCTTGCTTATGAATTTGTAATGCTCAACTCTACTTTCAGTATTTGCTATTGTCATTCCTTTATCTTCGCCCTATGGTAGCTACTTTCCCACTCCGGGTTAGAAAGCACATTCTGGGTGTCTAGTACTTTCAGCATTATAGTTATTTCTTTCAAGCATTGTAATTTCTGTTATCTCCTCCATATGGTCGCCTCATTTCCGTATTGGATTGAGTAGCACATACTTGGTGTCGAGTGTGCTTTCAGTACATTAGATTTTAGGGATCCTTTGACCACATGCTCGTCGTTCACCGACACATCTTGGTTAGAGTTCTTGCATAAGCATTTGTTTTAGATCCTCTGACCCATGCTCACACCTTGCCCACATCGGGACCCTGGTGTACATTCTGGTTAGAGTTGCTTTAGCATCGTTTTTGGTTTAGCTGCTAACCTTAACAGGTGTATTGGTTTGTAAACTGTTATTGAAAATTCAAAAAAAAATTGGCTCAGAATATTTCAGTACACTTCAATCATGGAATGATTGTGAGTCAATAGAGTGGGTTGACGAATGTTCTGTAAGAGGTCTAACCCCACTTGACACTTATTAGCTCCCGACAGCTCTACAAATCATGGAGATGCAATCATCCATTGACTTTGATCATGTATCAGACCTACTAGAACCAAGTAATATATCTTACTTACAAGTTTTATTATGTTTCTCAGTAAATACATCTAACAAGATGAAAATATCGATGTAGGGCAGGTTTATGTGGTGATTGCAAATGAAGATAATGAAGAGGGTACATATTATTACCTATGCCACTATATCGAGGCCAAAAAGAAATTGGAGTCCACAGTTATAGATGGAAAAAACATAGAATATCCTATAGGTTTGGTGGTTGTTACTGGAACATGGCTTCAAAGGTATCTAGTTAAGAATGTTGCAGTTTGGTTTTTTGAGGACTTCGACACACATCAGAAAATTATTCACTACTCGAACCTTGTCGTCGCCACCAATGTTCATTTGATCAAATATAAGGGCAGACCTGCGAACAAGAACTTGTGGAAAGTGTGTGAGTCTAACCACAAGGCAATACTCGACACAATAAAGAGTAGAGCAGACCCAAATGGTTCCCTGGATTGATTTGTAAGTATGCACATTGAATTAATAAAGTCATGTTATTAATCACTCTTTTGGACCAACACCTTGCAATAAGGCTTTTTCACCATTAGTGTTTGATGTCATATGCATTTACGACTGTCATTGATCCTTTTCTGATTGTGATTGTAATACTAAAGTTCTCAAAGTATATAAGAAAAGAACAACATCTATTGGTGGTGCAAGTGTTCAGTGGTATGAGAAACGTCAGTTGTTGGTGCATTTTTTGGTTGTCAATCTTCTCTTTCTTTTCCATCTCCTAGATTTATTGGATTCTCATATGCTACATGTTCTATGTTAAGCCTCTCAGTGATATATTTGAAATTTATATGTAGGGTCATCGAGAGATGATAAATTAGCAAAGGGGCACATCACCATTGTAGGACCTTCAATCGACCTCCTTATCTAGCATGCATGAAGGTGATAGTAGGTATCGTCAGCTGTATGACTGACATTATTTAGTTATTTCTCTTTTAATGTTTTTTATGTGAGTCTATGTCTAAGATTGAGAGTCTTTTCTAGGTTTTTTGTGGGCCAAATTCCTATGATACTACACAAACACAAAAAGGCTACTACCCATGTGTTTCATAGGGAGCAGTGGATGTACATGTTTTGAACCATTTTGGAATGTAAATAACCGGGCCAGCTGAGGTGGAATGGAGAAACAAAACTAGGAAGTAAATCCTTTTGTTTTTTCTCAAGTATAATATATTCCATGATTTATGTTGCAAATGAGAGGATTATTTCCCTACATGTATTGATACAAGTATTGAAAAATGAGAAGATTTTCAAGATGTTCTTCCATCACTATTGTAATATTTTTCATTGACTTAGTGTATCTTTTTATATAAAAAATTTATGAGAAATTAATACATGCAAATGTGTATATTCTTTAATATATGCCTCAATTAAATGTGTATATTACATTTAAAATTAGTTGTAATGCTTCATGGTTTACATTTAAAGTTTTCTTCAAGGAAAAACATGTGGATTTATGAGTAAGAATTAAATAATGTCTAATTTAATTTTAGAAAATAATATTTTATTGCCCCTACTGATGCAAAGGTGGTGGTAACCCAAGACACAAATTGACACAACTTCTCTCAAATATGTCAAGCAAGACATAAACTTTCAATTAACTCAACCCTGTAAAATAGCATCAAACTCAACAACGACCCTACAGACGTTGTCAAAATCCAAGCAATGATAATTAAATCAACTTTGCATAATCCCCAAAGCAGATTCATTGAATTCCTCAAAACTCACCTTTTGTCAATCCTACCGAATTGGCAAGCTAGTGAGCTCACTGGATTTCCAAATCTGTAGGGTTGACAAGGTAGGGGCAGCGTATGCCTCATAGAAATCGATGCAACTTGGGTCATCTCTAACATACCTTAGGGTACGAAATTCAACCAAACAACTACTATGGACCAATCTACAATCCCGCAAAGGGACCTAATGAGGTTGTTCCAAACAAGAACCGTGATGTAGAGTGGATCAACCAAATAGGAGATATGACAAAACTTCTCTCAAATATGCCCACTTGGACATCAATTCACCAAACTCACAATAGGGTAACCTTGCCACTTCACATGGGATTTTGGCCAATCAGACTGAAACAGAGGTTTAGACCAGATTTGTTACCCCAAAACATGTTTCTCCTTACCACTCCAGGAAATAACACTGTAACTTGCACCTAAGGAATTCCATTTTCTCCTCACTCTAGCCTTTAGGCCTCTTTTACCCTTAACCCTTGTAGCACTGCCTGGTAGGATAGTCAAGAGAAAAACCACATACAAGCCTGTACCAGGCCCTAACCAATGAATTTGGAAACCAAATGGATGCCCCTAAAAATTATCAAAGCCTCCCTTCTTAACAACAAGCCAAAAGGTAACATACAGTAGGTGGAAGGCTTAATATTGCATTTTAATGCACTCAAAACTCTTAAAACAAGGTATACAGACTGACCCTCAGTAATTGGCTTCTAAAATGCAAAAAATCACTTGAAATCCAACCAAACTATAACTAAAATAGAGTTAATTCTATTGCCCACCTAATTCCATCAAAAAAATAGCACAATCGCTCTGAGATAGGTTCAACCGACTCGATCCCTTAAGGGTCGAAATTGTAAAAGGGCAACAATATTTGACAAGGTATTACTTGTAAATCATGATGATTGAAAAATCTATCTAAACCTACGAGATCATTTTGGGCCCCTCTATAATAACCTCTCTCAATGTTTGCTATCTTGAAGGCATTTTCCTATGGTGGCAAATTTTCACTCGGGGAGAAAGTTGTCAAATGCAAGTCCTTGAAAGTTGCAAAGTGGTGCAACTTTCATTTTGCATCTCATGTGACCAAATGGATTGTTCCAATGCATCTGAGTGGGTATGTTTATGCTAGGCATGGTCCTCATTCACACCCAAACACACGGAATTGCTCCAAGCTATGTTCAGCTGAATTGATCCCTTACGGGTCCAAAGTGCAAAATGGCTGCAAACTTCAGCATGCTAGTATTCAGACATCATGATTATTAGAAACTTGTTTTCTAAGCCTATGAGATCAAGTTGATCCCCTCTATAATAACCTCTCTCGGTTTTTTCTATCTCGAAGGCATTTTCCTGTGGTGGCGAATTTTCACTCGAGGAAAAAAGTTGTCAAATGCAAGTAGTTGAAAGTTGCAAAGTGGTGCAACTTTTGTTCTACAGCTCGTGTGACCAAATGAATTGTTCCAATGCATCTGAATAGGTATTTTTATGCTAGGCATGGTCCTCTTTTTCACCCAAACACACGAAATCGCTCTGAGCTATGTTCAACCAGATCAATCCCTTAAGGGTCCAAAGTGCAAAATGGCTGCAAAGTTTAGCATGATATTACTCAGACACTGTCATGATTAGAAACTTCTCATCTGATCCTAATACATTGTGTTAGGCCCCTCTACAATAAACTCTCTTGATTTTTGCTATCTCGAAGGCATTTTTCTATGGTGGCAAATTTTCACTTGGGGAAAAAGTTGTCAAATGCAAGTAGTTGAAAGCTGCAAAGTAGTGCAACTTTCGTTCTACATCTCGTGTGACTAAAGAGATTGTTTCAATGCATCTAGGTGGGTACGTTTACACTAAGAATGGTCCTTTTTTGCACCCAAACACGCGAAATTGCTCTGACCTACGTTCAACCTGATCTATCCCTTAAGGGTCCAAAGTGTAAAATGGTTGTGAACTTCAACATGTTAGTATTCGAACATCATGATGCTTAGAAACTTCTTTTCTAAGCTTATAGGATCACATTGAGTCCCTGTACAATGACCTCACTTGGTTTTTGCTATCTCGAAGGCATTTTCCTATGGTGGAAAATTTTCACTCGGGGAAAATGTTGTCAAATGCAAGTAGTTGAAAGTTGCAAAGTGGTGCAACTTTTATTTTGCAGCTCGTGTGACCAAATAAATTGTTCCAACACATGTGAATAGGTATTTTTATGCTAGGAATGGTCCTCTTTCACACCCAAACACGCGAAATCGCTCCAAGCTACGTTCAACTAGATCGATCCCTTAAGGGTCGAAAGTGCAAAATGGCTACAAACTTCAGCATGCTATTACTCAGACACTGTGACACTTAAAAATTCTCATCTAATTCTACAAGATTATATTGGGCCCTTCTACAATAACCTCTCTCTATTTTTGCTATCTTTGGATGCATTTTCCTATGGTGACAAATTTTCACTTGGGGAAAAAGTTGTCAAATGCAAGTAGTTGAAAGTTTCAAAGTGGTGCAACTTTTGTTATGTAGCTCGTGTGACCAAACGAATTATTCCAACGCATCCAAATAGGTATTTTTACTCTAGGAATGGTCCTCTTTCACACCCAAACACGTAAAATCACTTTGAGCTACATTCAACCAGATCGATCCCTTAAGGGTCCAAAGTGCAAAATGGCTGTGAACTTTAGCATGCTATTACTCAAACACCGTGACACTCAAAAAATTCGCGTTTGATCCTACAAGATCATGTTGGGCCCCTCTACAATAAACTCTCTTGGTTTTTTCTATCTCAGAGGCCTTTTCTCGTGGTGGCGAATTTTCACTTGGGGAAAAAGTTGTCAAATGCAAATAGTTGAAAGTTGCAAAGTGGTGCAAATTTCATTCTGCAGCTTGTGTGAACAAATGAACTATTCCAATGCATCTGAATAGGACATTTTACACTAGGCATGGTCCTCTTTCGCACCCAAACATGCAAAATCGCTTCGAGCTACATTCAACTGGATTGATCCCTTAAGGGTCCAAAGTGCAAAATGGCTGAAAACTTCAACATGCTCGTATTCAGACACTGTGACACTTAGAAACTTCTCATCTAAGCCTATGGGATCATGTTGGGCCCCTCTACAATAACCTCTCTTGGTTTTTTTCTATCTCGGAGGCCTTTACCCATGGTGGCGATTTCTCTGTTGGGGAAAAAATTGTCAAATGCAAGTAGTTGAGTGTGTAAAAATGACTTTATAGGCATTCCGTCACCATGAGACCACATTTATTTGAGGCATCTTTTGAACCATTTCACTGCCTTGTCTATGGCTTGTCATGGCATTCCATCACCACATTTATTTGATGCATTTTTTCAAACAGGTCACTATCTTGTCTATGTTATTGCTTACTATTATACTTTTGATATATTTTTTTGAAGCATCCATAGCTTGTTCAAAACCACTTGTTTTAGGATTTTAGCCATAGCAACAAGGCAATGAACTATTTGAGAAGATTCTTTGGTAGACATGTATGAGAAATGTGGTAACATAGACAAGGCAAGGAACTATTTGAAAAAATACTGCAAATAAATTTGGTCTCATAAAATGCCATGATAAGAATGCAATTGGAAGTTGCTCCTAGTTATTAGTTATGCAATGTGAAGAAATTGCATAACTGCTTAGGTTGACTTTGTAAAAACTATATTTTAATTGAAATTTGGTCGTCTATCAGCATCTGCTTCTTAGTTATTCAAAGTGAAGTAATGCTTTGACTTTGAAAGATGTGCAATGCAATGTAATCAACGATATGAATATAAACTACAAAAATCCATTTTTTACAATTCATTAGTTAAAATATTTATTTTATTTGCTCTCTATATCTCTACATGCTATGGAAATACCTTTCAATTTAAAAAAAAAAAATTTATATCTTTTGCTGTACAATTTTCCTAGTTTTTTCACAAAGTATTATGCTTTTGGTTTGTCAATTTTTTCTACTATGCATTGGAAGCATGAAGCATATACGTGAATACACACAATATAGGTGAAGTATACATGTGAATAAGTGAAGCATATATGTGAATAAGTGAGGCACAAGTAATTGAAGCATTCCAAAGGATACAAACCACCACAAATGGAGCTTATTTATACAATACGCTTTAGATGGGGCTTGTTGAGAATTCAACAGTAATTAATTAGGCACTAGATGTAAAAAAAATCCATGCCTACAACATTCAAGCATACAAGTTACACGATATGCATGATAACATCATTCAAGAATGGCAATAGCAAAATAAGAGTTTCTTTAATCAAAAATATGGAAGGCTATACAATGATATATATTGATAAAAGTATATACAATATATCCAAAAAAATCATATAGGCTTAGTACAAAGGAGCCATATGGACATAAAATATCATGTATATATCGATAGTACAAAACATATGTTCCAAAATGCCACATAGGCATACAACAAACAACACTAATACATAGTCATTTCCCTCTAGGGGAAGGAAATAGATCTTGTGCTACCTTCAAAATTCAACTGGATGGAGTGACTGTTGCTTCTCTTGTCTTTTGAACATGCTCACTAGTCCTCCTCTCTTCACTATGTACCTTGAACTAATACAATTAAAAGTAAAGATGTTAAAACATAGAAATTGAATTATGGAATGGCATATAACAAAATATATAATCACTTACCGCATACATATAGTCATCATGCACATTGACAACATCACCATGTCCATGATCTAGAGTGACAACCACCTGTAGAAACCATGAAGATAGAAATTAAACTACATAAAAGTAACGTGAAATTTTTCTATAATAGACCATAAAAGAGCAAATATAATGTCAAATTGACTAATCTATTCCATACCTCTCTCAATGGATCAGAACTGGCTATTTTTGCAGCAACTCCATGGTCCATCGTGCCATCAAAATCACCAAGGATATCTCTTGTCAACATCTACACATGAAACAGTATCTCAAGTATCATGTTGATATAAAGACCAAGAGGGGATAATGGAACATAAGGTGAAATAAGAGAGGGTAATGGGATGAGAATAGAAGGGTGATGCAGAGAGGGGGCTCAAACTCATCAAAGTGACAAATTTCATTCAAGATACATCTAACAAGATTAAAATGGCCTATTATAGTTATCCAAACAATCCTCAAAGCTTGAAAAAAATTGGGAGTCTAACTTCTCACTTTCACCCATGTAATGTAGGAGTAGTGCAAACTCATTTTTTGGCCTTTAAATCCCATGCTTTCTAGAAAACTTGACAATCAAAAGGTGGATTTAGATACCCATTTCGGATTCATACAACATATCTCTTAACCAGATACAAGTCATTTAAACCAATCCCTTGAAATTAGACCCTCAACGTTGTTCTAAGCCATGAGTTAGGCCAGATTTACAAAGCAACATACCTTTAAACTTAACATAGAACCTTGAAACCTTGGGCCTGCATTTTCTATGCCCTTAAACCTCTAAAACCATAATCAACACCCAGGGTTGACTCCTCCAACAAAGCAAACTCCAAAATCCTCAATTTCATGCCAAGTCAAGAGGGTTTATTCAAAGTCCCACTTACACAACCTCCTAGACCATGCCACCAACTCAAACATGTATATTATGACCCCAACATGCTCAAAAGTTGGAAAAAATTCCACACTCATTGATTTCCACAAACCTTAGACCCAAGGCTCCATCTTCATGTATTTTTCTTCACAAAACTCATCAAGACAGTAGGTTTATCTCCTTATTTCCTTCTCCACAACTCTAATCATGCAACCTACAACCTACTCAGGCTCTCTAGGGCCCATTACACTAGTTATAGTAGGTATAGTTGGTGTAAGGGACCCTAAATCATGATTTTGGTTACAAAACCCTCAAACAATGTGTCTTCGGCCTCTCATAGGAAAACAAGGATATTTACCACAAATCACAATGGATCTCCCTCAAATAAGTTCCAAAATATTGTTAACACCTACCACCACAAATTAAAATGATTTTCATGGCACAATGAATCTGTACGTGCTCTTATAGGCCTGCAAATGACAAGAAAACTCATAAATTTGATGAAAACCATAGATATTCTTATTGCCAATGCTTCAAACTTCAATCCAATGTTACAAAATGAGTTGTCATGCCTTTTTAAGGACTTCTCCTCATTAAAAGAATTCCCAACTTCCTTACAACTACTTTTTAAACCTCTCATGACCATTGCATTTATGCAACACACAAATTTAGCACTTTCAAGTTTTGACTCTTTATATTTTCCTAGACCCTCTTAAACACCTAAACTATTACAAATAGTCTGATGAGACCTTATTCAACTAAGAAATCCTGAATTAATCAATAAAACATCATCCTATCTACCTTAACACCCCTTTTCAACTTTGATAATTCCTTCCACATGATTTGCAAACCTTACAAGATGAATACAAAAGCCCCTCAAAGTTGATCAATTAAAATAGAATGGTCACATTAGACCTTATTAAGACTCAAGGACTCAACTCAAACATGCTAACACACCTTTCCTATCTGATGCAAAGTGGAAGGGAAGGTAAACACACAAATATGATGGTAAAGACAATCTAATTAAATGCTTCTCTCAAATACTCTTACAAGGAGTCATAAACTCCATTATTCTTTAAATGATCATCCCCCACACACCTAGGGTTCACAACTCAGGCCACCCAAAAAACTTGAAAGAATTTGGATCATGTCACATTAGGACAAAACAAGGTTCAACAACCCTCTAACACTTAGGTTTCAACAAAAAACTATCACTATGGTTATTTAGACCTCACTCCCTCTTAATTGTACAGGAATATACTTTCCATCCCACTAGGATTTAGCAACTCTACAATGTGTGGATGGAAGAAACACCCATAATTCACTCAAAACCCTAATTTTGAGGGTTTTCAAACCACTCGGGAGTAAAATTAAGATATATCCCTTGATACTCAATGAAATCTCATCACTCCAATGCCAAAATAAAGCCTATTCAAATTACCTATCCAAGCATTACAGGCTTGGAGCATGAAACAACATGTACAGACTATACCAATTTTGGGATCAGCAATTTCTTCAAGAAAACACAGAAATCAACAAACTCTTTATTGAAAACTTCTTCTGAACTTCAAGAATAGCCTTGCCTTGACCAAGAGAGGTATATATGAGTTTAGTATACTTTCCCTTTGGAAGTATCTCCTTATTAAAGTGAGCCATCACCAAATCTCCAACCTTGTATTGAACATCCCTCTTCTTCAAATATGCTCTTTCTTTGTACTTCTCAACATTCTTTTGTAGAGTTTCCTTCACTTGTTGATGGATATCCCTAATTTTAACAACAAAGTACTCTCCTTGAGAAATTATCCTATCAACTCCTTCTATATATCTTAACTCATAGACCCCTCTAGGGTGCATGCCATAAACTACTTCAAAAGGGCTCTTGCCAATGCTCCTATTCATGGAGTCATTGTATGCAAATTCAGCCTGATGTAAAATCAGATCCCAAGCTTTTCCATGCTCCTTGGTAAGACACCTCAAGAGATTTCCAAATGATCTATTCACCACTTCAGTTTTTCCATCCATTTGTGGATGGTATGGAGAGCTAAAGGACACATTTGTGCCAAGTTTCTTCCACAAGGTCCTCCAAAAGTGACCTATGAACTTAGAATCCCTATTAGAAACAATGCTTAAGGGAAATCCATGTATTCTAACAATCTCCTTAAAGAAGAGACCTGCTATACTAGATGCATCATTGGTGCATTTACAAGGAAGAAAATGAGCCATCTTACTAAACCTATCAACCCCCACAAAAACACTATCAAAACCTCTTTGGGTTCTAGGCAACCCCAATACAAAATCCATACTTACAATCTCCCAAGGCCTATTGGGAATGGGAAGTGGTTGATAGAGCCCTTTATTTGATGAAGTTCCCTTTTCTCTTTAGTAGATTGTGCATCCTTCCACAAACTTTATCACATCCACTTGCAGCCTTGGCCAATAGTATTACCTCCTCACTTGTTCTAAGGTCTTATCAAGGCCAAAATGACCTCCAAGACTCCCACTGTGTTTCTCCTTTATAATATTTTCCCTCATTGAGCATTTATGCACACACAATTTGCTTGGTTTGAAGAGAAAAGCATTCTACAACAGAAAATTAGAGTATTCACCATGAGAAGTATTCAAATGTTGATCACAAACATTGTATACCTCCTTAAAATGTGCATCTTCATGATACATGTCTTTCAATGCATCAACCCCCATGCTTTGGAGTTGGATCTCTTGTACTACAAGTCCCCTTCTACTGAGATAATCCACCACCTTATTTTCTTGGCCCATGCTTTATTGTGAATGCATAGGATTGTAAGGACTCCACCCACTTCATGTGCCTATGATTGAGTTTATCTTGTCCATTCAAGAAACTCAAAGGATGATTATCAGTATAGACAACAAATTATTTAGGTAACAAGTAGTGTCTCCACTTTTCGAGGTCTTCGACCATAGCATAAAATTCCAAATCATAGGAAGAATACTTCCTCTTTGCTTCATTTAGTCTCTCATTGAAAAATGCAACCGATTTGCCTTCTTGGCTCAAGACAACCCCTATTGCTTGGTTACTAGCATCACATTCAATTGTAAAAACCTTATCAAAATCAAGGAGCACAAGTATAGGTTGTTGTGCTACTCTCTTTTTCAAATATTCAAACCCTTTATCAGCCTCATTGGTCCAAGAAAACTTACCCTTGTTACCTCCTTTGATGGTGTCCAAGATGGATGCACAAATTTGACTAAAGTTCTTGATGAACTTTCTATAAAAGCTTGCAAGTCCATGAGATCTTCTCACATCTCCCATGGAATTTGGTGTTGGCCAAGTAAGAATACCATCCACCTTTGAAGGATCCATCTTCAAAAATCCCTTGGAGATGACAAATCCAAGGTACACTAGTTCTCCCTTCATAAATTCACACTTTTCCATGTTGATCAGCAGCTTCTCCTCTTGTAACCTCTTCAATATCATGTCTCTTAATGGATCTTAATGGATCTTGAATCATTGAAAAGCCTCCAATTCCCATCCTTCCTTCGTGCTAGGATAGTAGGAATAACACATGGGCTCAAACTCTTTCTCACTAGCCCCTTATCCAACAAATCTTGCACTTGTCTTGCAATCTCCTCATTCTGAGCAGGTGTCATCTTATATGCATCCTTATTGGGAAATGTAGCCCCAGGAATTAGATCAATATGGTGGATTATATCCCTAATGGGAGGTATGGAGCTAGGTAGTTCATTTACCGTTATGTCCTTGTAGCTTTCCAATAACTCTTGGACCTCTCTAGGTGCTTCTTCCTTCTTCTTTGTGGGCAGATCTGCTTCACTCTTTGGCTTCATAATCAGGAAGAATCCTCTTCCTCCTCCTTCCTTCAAGGTATTCATGAAATCCTTCTCACCCACCATCAAAACACTAGGCCCTTCATGCTTTTCCTTGTCTTCTTCTATGAGAGGTGTGAGGTTGTAAGTCACCCCATCCTTCACAATGGACTATGTATTCTTCTCCCCATCATGCTTGGCCTTCCTATAAAACTACCAAGGCCTCCCAAGCAGCAAGTGGCACACATTCATAGGGATGATGTCACATAGGATCCTACACTTGTATGACCCAATGTTGAATTTTACCCATACTTGCTCATTTACCAAGACCTCTTGTCCTTTACTATGCCATGGAACTTTGTATGGGTTAGGGTGAGAAATCCTTTTCAAATTAAATTTTTCTACCATCTCAATTGAAGCAAGATTATCAGTTGATACTAAGTCCACTACTATCTTACACACTTTACCTTGTACCTTGCAATTGATTCTAAAGAGTGCCTTCCTTTGTGGGGGTTCTTCAGGGATTGGTGCCTTGAGCAATGCTCTCCCAATCATCAAATTCTCTCTAACTTCTGATGTGAGGTTTACTGTAGGTGAGGTCACACTTTCTTCATCTTCATGTACCAATTTATTCCTACTCTCTCCACCATGAGAGCTTGATCCTTGCTTTCTAGGGCATTTGAAGGATGGATTCCCAGGCTAGTTATAAGAGTAACATCTACCTGAAAACTGATTGGAACTTCTCCCTCCATTAAATTTGACTCTACCATTGGGTCTCCTACCCCTGAATCCCCCTCTATTGCTTGATTCTCCACTTGATTAATTAGTATTAGACTCCTCTTGATGTTTTTGGGACTGATTTCTACCCCCAAAGCTGCCTCTACCTTTGAAATTCTTGCCTCTTCCTCTATTTTGCTACTCTTGTTTTCTTCTTATCTTCTCTTCAGCCTTATGTGCAATTTATATGCAATCCTCCATGGTCTTGGGGTCAACCAAACTAATATCATCTTCTATGTTTAGCCTTATGCCATTGGTATATTTGGCCACTCTTTCATTCTCACTTTCTACATGATCACATCTCATACTCAACTTAAGGAATTGTTCAGTGTAGGATGAAACATCCATGTCTTTTTGCTTCAAATTCTGCCTCTTTTTGAACTCTTTCACCTCATGATCAAAAGGAAGGAATTATGCCTTCAACCTATGCACCATCCTATCCTATGAGTTGATCATAGACTTTCCCATTTTCACCCTTTCTCCTTGGATGAAATTCCACCATGTTAAGGCAGATACCTTCAACTTTGTTTTGGTAAACTTCACCTTCTTGTTATCTACCATTTTGTTATATTCAAAATAGTTATTCAATGCCTCTACCCATTCCAACACTTCTTCCACATCCATCTTTCCACTATACACCGGTAGGTAAATCTTCACTTTAGAGGACTCTCCTCTTGATGGTTGCAATGCTTTAAGGATTCTTCTCTCATGAGGGGGTATCTCTTCCCCGTAAGGGTTCTCTCCACCTTCTGTAGGTCCTTCACCCTCTGGCTCTTGTTCAAAGGAATTCTCTTCCTCCATGGCCACTCCTCTTCTTCTGTTCATTTCCTTTAAGGCCTCTACCTCATGTCTCAAGGCCTTCAACTCCTTTGCAACTATTGGTCCAGGTTGTTTTGGAGGCATGACATCTTCCCTTCAACAATTACCTACAATCAGGCTTTGATACCACTATGATTCAAAGTGGTAGGGAAGGTAAACACACAACTATGATGGCAAAGACAATCCAATTCAATGCTTCTCTCAAATACTCTTACAAGGAGTCATAAACTCCATTATTCTTTAAGTGATCAACCCCCACACACCTAGGGTTCACAACTCATACCACCCACAAAGCTTGAAAGAATTTGGATCATGTCACATTAGGACAAAACAAGGTTCAACAACCCTGTAGCACTTAGGTTTCAAGAAACAACTATCACTATGGCGATTTAGACCTCACTTCCTCTTAAGGCTTGTAGCCCTTACCTAGTAGGATAGTCAGAATAAAAACCACATGGAGGACTATCAAGAAATAAAACCCATGGATTCAAATACCTCACATTGACCCATACAAATTTCCAAAACCTTTCCTCTTGACTGTAAAGGCATAACTCACAATGATCTTTTCTACCGCTGCTCCAAGATGCCTAAATCACAGACCTACACTTGGGTCTTGACTATCTTGGCTCTACCCTTCACCCTAAAGCCCAAAAAAAAACTCCTATAGGTTTTCCACACCTATTACCACCATTCCTAAGTGCCCACCAAACAGATTTTCTAGAAACCAAGCAAAACTCACTTTTTTGCTTGTTAATTAGGCTTGCCACATAGAGATGTCAAGCCAAGAATCTCACAACACTTCCTCCAATGAGCCTTCCATTCTCCAAGACATTGAGGACATAATATTATAGGAATATACTTTCCATCCCACTAGGATTTATCAACTCTACAATGTGCGGATGGAAGAAACACCCATAATTCACTCATAACCCTGATTTTGAGGGTTTTCAGACCACCCGAGAGTAAAATTAAGATATCTCCCTTGATACTCAATGGAATCTCACCAATCCAATTCCAAAAGAAATATTGTTCAATTACCTATCCAACCATTATAGTCTTGGAGCATGAAACAACATGTATAGAACATACCAAGTACAAGACCAACAATTTCTTCAAGAAAACACATAAATCAACAAACTCTTTATTGAAAACTTCTTCCAAACTTCAAGAAAAGCCTTGCCTCGACCAAGAGACAAATATATGAAGCCTTCCAACCTCCTCCAACTTCCTCCAACTGAAATTTGAATCATTTGGCCATTGGAAACACAAAAAGACTTCATTTTTTACTCTTTAATGCCTAATTAAGGCAATCTAGCCAACTTTCACCAACCTGACTACAAAGATACCTCCAAATTGTGTGAAAGGCATCCAAAAATCCTCAAAATGAAAAATATTTCTCCCCTCAGGTGTCTAGCTACATCAAGGCATCCTTTTTGCTTAATTTTCCAAAATGCACTAGACTTACAAAGGAGGATGGAGACCATGTTTGTATAAAAAGTTGGTCATCAAGACCAAAACTCCACCAAATCCCTAGGATACCTATTACGAAGCAATGAAATGGTCCATTATACCTTATTAAAACATTAAACAAATAAATAAAACATAACAAATGATTCTAGGTCCCTTAGAACCATGGGTGCTCCTACACCACTATCAAACACTTAATGAGGAAACATAGAAAATAGTGGTGCCCCTGCACCAAAGGGATTAATGGAACATAGGATGGACTAGTATAGATTGATGGGATGGGCTAGGATGGGATACAAAAATATAGGGTGGAAAATTTGAGGTAAATGGGATGCGATTATTAGGGAATAATGCAACATAGGGTGAATTAGGAGGTGTCTAGGGTTTGACTATAGTACACGAAGTGCGAACTTGACCTGTGTATAGCAATAATAGAGAAAATTTATCTAGGATGAAACATGGATAAATATGGTATAAAATAGGATGATATAAAGGAACATAGGGTGGAACATAGGGGATCATGGAACATCTAGGGTGATATAATAATGGGTACAATAAGATGGGAGTAGGACATAATGACACGTAGCATGGACTAGAAGATATTAGTGGGATGGGCTAGGAGGGGATCATGGAAAATAGGGTGAACTATTAAATTTTAATGGTAAGGGATTAGGAAGGAATAAAGGAACAAAAAGTGAACTAGGAGAACATAATGTGACACGATCAAGGAATACTTGAATGCAATGTTTGTGTTTCTCATCAAATTTTTAGATTTGTATATATGCAAAATTATGAAAACTAGATAACATATATTTACAACACCATTAATGAATAAAGGCTACCTAAGTGTACGTTGTTTAAGGATATGAATCACGAGGTGTGGAGGAAGAAGGTGCACCAGGAAACTGTTTGAAATCTAAAGCATGTTATGAGAAAAACATTCAACTATTCAAATGCAATAATAATATCTTTAACACTAGTTGCATACCTGTGGACTCATCGTCGAGAATATATAAGGGTATGTAGGAATAGAGCATCCCTCATGAATAGTGCGACCCTGAAATTTCTTCATATCAAAATTCTACTAATTTAGTTATTCTTAAATTTTAAAATATATTTTAATAAACAACATTAAAATAACTTGCTAAATTTTACCTGAGTATCAATGTCGAATGTATCATTCAAAATATCATCTATGAAAGCCATCACCTCTACAACTGATGTAGGTTGTGTAGCTACAACATGATCACCCTGATAATCATACGTGCAAACAACACCACAAGTTCCACAATGGTGGGGTGGAGCTCGTGGCCTACACGTCTCCTCCACACTAGGCTCTACTAGAGGACTTGCACACTGTAAATGGTCTAGGTG
Organism: Sequoiadendron giganteum; assembly: GCA_007115665.2. NCBI lineage: Eukaryota > Viridiplantae > Streptophyta > Pinopsida > Cupressales > Cupressaceae > Sequoiadendron > Sequoiadendron giganteum. Next base: position 627,770,132 of record CM021102.1, read on the forward strand.
AGTGATCCAATCGACTTCATCGTATCCACCTCTACACTGTCCTTAACAATGGAAGGAACAATGACATGCTCCACCATGGGTCTGCCCAAGCCTCTCGGTGCCAACTATGGATTACATCGTGCAATAGGTCTATCGTGTGTGGAGCCCCCACCTCTACCCTAAAAGTTTAAGATGTCAAAATAGTTTGGCATTTTATTGAGGACAAACTCACAATAGAGTTTCCTCAAAAATTATTGTGGCACCTCATGGTTATTGCATGGAGGTTGGTCAAATACCATCCACCGCCACTCCCAAATTTATTTTTTAATTAACTCATGGTGGCACCAATGGATGGGGAACATCCTGCATGCATGGGAAAAAGGTTCATTGGTTTTTGGGTCTATAAATAGGGCACACAAGTCGGCTTTGCTAATTTCTAGTTTTTTGACATTTGCATATGACAAACCACTAGCATAAAATTGTCTCATCTCATGCCTCTTATTTGACCAAAAATTCATTTTCTCGCTCATTTCTCCTACATGAGTTACAATTGACTTCAATGATTCAGTAATCCCTCTCCTATAAGGGTGGGTTTCGGCATGCTCGGTTAATCTTGCAATTAATTGTTGAATGTCTCTTTTATTGTTTTTAATTTGATTTTGAATATTTTCTTATGTTCCTTGAGGATGCCTATGAATTGATGGAGGGGTTTTGGGTTGTTCTTGTATAGGAGGCTCTTCACGAGGGGGTGATTGTGAATTCTCAATGTTTCGAGGTGGAGATTCATTCCCTGAGAATTAGAACAAAGTTTTATTATAAAAATCTATTTAAATTTTCATTCTAAATGAAATTCAAAATAAATAGAATAAAAATACATACCTCTTTGCAATCTTTGACCTCTCTGACATGTTGGCGGCATCCTCATGGAAAATGGCAAGATAAGGATGCAAAAAATGGAAGAGATTTGGTTAGCGTGAGTCATAGACCTGAAATCCTCTTTATCAAGCCGCGGGTTGAAGACAAAATGAGGATTTGAAACCCGATTTTTGGATTTTAAGTCAAATAAGTCATTTGGTGCACACCAAATGGATTTTAATTCATTTGGCATGTGCCAAATGTCTTATTTCAGGTTTTTTTTAATGTTTTTTCAATTTGGCACCTAAATTGTGTCACAGATTGGCGCACTTACCCTGATGTCCAAGGAAGAAATTTTGTTCACTAATCATATAGATTTAAAATTCTTTTTGCGTCTCTTCAGCAAATATCTTACACATACCTTTATTTCCTCCAAAGATGATGTCATCAACATACACCACAACTATCAAAATCTTGTCTTCCTCAACTTTGAAGTAAAGATTGTTGTATGCAAACCCTTCGCTGAATCCTTGCTTTGTTAGGTATTTATCCAATCTAGCATACCAAGCTCTAGGAGCTTGCTTAAGTCCATATAGCGTTCCTTCTTTATTTTACAAACCATGTCTGGTTTTTCTGACAGTTGAAAACCTTCTGATTGTTCCATATAAACTTTTTCTTCCAATTCTCCATTTAAAAATGTAGATTTGACATCCATCTGATATACTTTGAAGTCTTTATCAGTTGAAAATGCCAGGAACATTTGAATGGCTTCCATAATAGCTATAGGTGAAATTTTTTCTTCATAATCTACTCCTTCAACTAGTGAATATCCTTTACATTCAAGTCTTGATTTATTCCTTACCACTTCACCATCTTCACTTAGCTTGTTTCTGAATACCTATTTTGAACCAATTTTTTTCTTATTTGTAGGTCTAGGGACTAATTCCCATGTCTCATTCTTCTCTATATGTTGTAGTTCCTTTTTCATTTTTCTAACCCAATTTTCATCATCACATGCTTCATTTATAGTCTTAGGTTCTATCTTAGAAAGTAAACACAAGTTTACCTCAACCACTTTGCTTCTTGTCTTTACTCCTTCACTTTTTTCTCTAGTTATCTATTCCTCCAGATGATTTTTCTAAACATATTTAGGATTATTAGGTGTAGGTTCTAAATTTTCTTCCTGCTCATTACTTTTATCTTTCTCTTTCTTTTCTTCTTCTTTTCTTTGCACATAGATTGTCTCATCAGGTTCAAATTCAGTCATTTCCACTGGTCTATACATAGCTTCATCAACCTTTACATTAGTACTTTCAATTATTTTCCTCAACCCCTTATTAAAACATGTGTAAGCCTTACTATTATTTGAATATCCAAGGAAAATTCCTTCATCACATCTAGCATCAAACTTTCCAAGATTTTCTTCATCTCTTCTAATATAACATCTACTTCCAAATACCTTAAAGTGTTTTACAGTAGGAGTCTACCAGTCCATAACTCATAAGGGGTCTTAGTACTATTACCTCTTATTTGAACTCTGTTAAGAATGTAAACAATAGTGTGGATTTCTTCTCTCCAATACACATCACGAACATTGGCTTCTTTCATCATAGTTTTGGAAGCCTCTTGAATAGTCGAGTTCTTTCTTTCCACAACTCTATTTTGTTGAGGGGTTCTAGGAGTAGAATAATTTCTTTTTATACCATGTTCTCACATAATGCATTTAACTCACTAGATGTAAATTCTCCACCTCTATAAGACCTTAAGAATTTTATTTTCAGGTTTGCCTCATTTTCTGCTCTTTCCTTAAACACTTTGAATCTATCAAGAGCCTAAGCCTTTTCTCTAAGAAATATAACCCATGTCATTCTAGAGTAATCATCAATCAAGAGCATAAAGTACTTGTCACCACTTAGGCTTCCTATTATATTAGGACCACAGAGGTATGTATGGATTAATTCTAGAATTCTATTAGATGATTGATCCTTTCCTTTAAAATTGTTTCTTGTCTGTTTTCCCATCTGAAAAATTTTGCAAATTGAATTTGAAGGATTTATAATTCTAGGCATATCTCTAACAACTTCTCTAGAACTGATCCTATCCACATTGTCAAAATTCACATGTCCCATCCTTCGATGCCAAAGCCAACTCTCATTGATATGAGAAACAAAACACTGAACATCCCCACTTTTAGGTTGATAGATGCTTCCATGAGTTCTTCTTCCAACTACAACCACAGTTTTGGATCCTTTCCAAATCTCACAAATGTTATCCTAAAACACAAGCTTAAAACCTTTGTTGCACATTTTTCCAACACTTAAGAGATTATGCCTTAAACCCTTTACATAATAAACATCATTAGTATTATGTTTTCCATTAAAGCTAATTGTTCCTTTTCCAACAATCTTAGAACTGGAATCATCCCCAAACATAACTATTCCTCCATCACACTTCTCAAGTTTAATAAACTTATGGTTATCTCTAGTCATTTGATTTGAACATCCACTATCAATCACCCAAAAGTCTTCATCCTGTCTAGCATGAAAATTAGTTACCAGAGTACCTTCTTATTCATCCTTCTTACACTCTCGACCAGGTTCTTTTGCAAATCTTCCATGGTTAGTAGGTACAACTTTCTTTTCCAAGGCTAGAAACAAACATTCATCTTTATCTTCCTCAAGGTCAGATTCATCATTAGAAATTCTGGCATCTTCCTTAACATAATACAACTTCTTGAACTTCCTATCCTTTTTATCCTTGTAAATTTTATTATTATCCTTATTCTTCTTTTGTGTAGCTCTATTAGGGCATCTTGATGCATAGTGACCAATATTTCCACAATTGAAACACTTAAAGGGCAGCTTACCTTTGTATTTATCATTACCTTTCTTCAATCTCCATGTGAAATTTTCTTCCAAGTCTTCTGAATCTTCATCATCCAAGTCATCTCTAATCTTCATTTCTTTAAAGGTTGTTTCAGTCTTCTCCTTGTCTCTTGCAAATTTTCTCATCTCAAATGCAGTCAGGATACCAAATAGATGCTCCTTAGTAAATTTCTTCATATTATACTCTTCTTCAAGTGTAGATACTTTGTCACTATAATTTTCCAATAAGGTCATCAAGATATTTTCAATTATATCTTCATCTAACATGGTACCACCTTGATTATTGATTTCTATTTCTATAAAGAAACACTCTCTAATAATAGCTTGCAATGTCTTCTCCATCTTCTATTCTCAAGTTCTCAAATTTTTTCTTAGCAGTTAGTTTCCTTGAGAACTTTACTCTATCATTTCCTTCATAAATGTCTTTCAAATTTTTCCATACTTCATGAGCAGTAGGCAGAGAAATAACTTTTGTTCTTTTAGTTTTAGATAAAGCACTGAAGATAGCAAACCTTGCTCTTTCAGTTTCTTCATAAGCTGCAACTTCATCAATAGTGGAAGGACCAACTGCTGGTATCACATACTTTGTCTCCACAGCTTTCCAAGTGTTGAAATTAAGTGAAATCAGATAGCTAGGTAAGTGCACCAAGATGGTTGCCAAAAAGGGGACTTAAGTGGACAACTTTTTTCTGAAATCAGGAAATACTAACCTTGGATGTGAAATTGAGGATAGTTACACTCAAAATTTTGAGATGGAACAAAAACAAGGATCAAAGTGCTCTGATTCTACTTTCTAAACTAATAATTTATTTTTTAAATATTTGAGATTAAGGGGTTCAAAGGAGGGATATACACAAATTGGTGTTTTTTTTCAGAAAAACATAACATAGAAACTCTTGTACGACCCTCATACGGTGAACTTTTTTTTAGTATTTTTAAAATCAAAATGGTGAGAAGTTAGCTAATAGTATGTAGTTAATGCACATTTTTTTTAATCATTGTTTAATGAATATTTGATTTTTTACTAATTTGAAGTCGACACTTCCTAAAAAACAAAATTTCGGCTGTGCTACCCCTATAAATTTTGGAAACTAAATGATTTTTTTTTTTTAAATTGTAGAATGGAATCCAGTTTCTAAAAGTGTAATTTATTTGAAAATTCGATGAACGGTTAATTTATAACGAAAAAAATACCAAACACTTCTTTTTTGAAAAAAGAGATATACAAACAAAATAAATTATGGATGAAAGGCTTAAAATTGTCAGAAAGTGAAAAAAAATACATCGTTAGATAGCTAAGAGAGAACCCAATATTACCCATGTGTTCAATTTTTTTGATTTTGAACCACATGCAATCCTAATGGTGAGCATGAACTCAATTATGTGAAATATGGTAGATTTTTTTAAAACACGTCTTTGGTCGTTGGGAATGCCCTCCAAACCTTTGGGTTGGTATTCCAAGGAAAATACCAATCCTAAGGCTTGGGAATTCCCAAAGAGAGATATAACTCAAGCATGCTATAACATGCTCGTGTTGTAACACGAGCATGTTATATCTCAATTTTCACATGGTTTTTTGCTTCTGCAAAAAACATGTCAACTAAAACATAATGTGAGTGCGTTATAACACACTCATGTTATTTCCTCCTTTATGTTAAATGTCAATCTATTGAATGTATGTTGATATATTTGTATGTTTGTATGTACATGTATGCTTGTATGTCATGTATGTATGCATGTATATATATTTGTATGTATATATGTATGCCTATATATATCAATGTATGTATATTGTATGTATGACTATATGTGTGTAAGATTGTATCTACACATGTATGTATGTATGCTTGTATGGATGTAGGATTGTATGTAGTTATGTATTATGCTTGTATCTATGTAAGTATGTATGTATTTACGTATGTCTTTAGAGGGAGGGACAATTGAGAGAGAGAGAGAGAGAGAGAGAGAGAGAGAGAGAGAGAGAGAGAAAGAGGGTGTGGAAGTGAGAGTTTAAGAGAGAGGGAGTGGGCGAGAAGTGGTTGGAGTGAGAGGGACCTAGCTAGGTAGGGTGGAAGGGATAGAGGTAGGGAGAGAGAGAGAGGAGGGTTGGGAGAGAGAGAATTGAGAGAGAGGGAGACAGAGAAAGGGGGGAGATAGAGAGAGATAGAGAGAAAGAGAGAGTTAGGTAGGTAGGGTGCCAAAGGGAGAGACTTGAGAGTGTGAGGGGGTGAGAGGGAGAGACTTGAGAGATAGGTAGTGAGAGGGAGTGGGAGAGAGAGGGAGTGTGAGTGAGATACCTGAGAGAGGGAGAGGGTGTGGGAGGGAGTGACTTGATAGAGGTACAGAAAGAGGGGGGTGGAGTGAGAGGGACTTATCTAGGTAGGGTGGGAGGGATAGATAGATAGAGGGGAGAGAGACAAAGAGAGAGAGTTACCTAGGTAGGTTGCTAAAGGGAGAGAGCTAAGAGAGAGAGGGGTTGGGAGGGAGAGAGAGGGAGTGGGAGAGAGTGGGATAAAGTGGGAGGGACATAGAGAGAGATGGATAGAGGGAGCAAGAGAGGGTGGTAGGGATTGATTGAACGAGAGGTATGTAGAAAAAGGGAGAGGGTAGATAGAGACAATTAGAGAGGGTAGAAGGGAGGGAGGGAGGGTGGAGGACCTATAGGGTTGATGGTTTCTAGGGAATTAGGGATTAAGGTTTGATGGTTGAGGGAATAGGGTCGATGGTAGAGGGTATTTGGTTGAGGGTATAGGGTAGAAGGTTTAAGGGTTTAGGGTTGAAGGGTTTAGGGTTAAGGGTTTACTTGGTTGAGGGTAGAGGGTTTAGGGTATAGGTTTGAGGGTATATGGTTGAAGTATTAGGTTCAAGGTCCAATGTAAAGGGTAGAGGGTATAGGGGTTGACGGTTTAGGGTTTAAGGATTGAGGGTTGAGGGATTAAGCATTGAGGGTTGAGAATTGAGGGTTGAGGGTTTAATGTATAGGGTAGAGAGGTAGAGGGTAGAGGCTTTAAGGGTTGAGGGTTGAGGGTTTAAGGTTGAGGGTTGAGGGTTGAGGATTGAGGGTATAGGGTTAATGAGGGATTAGGATTGAGGGTCCAATGTATAGGGTAGAGGTTATACGGGTTGAGGGATTAAGGGTTGAGGGTTTAGGGATTAGGGCAGAGATTTTTCTTTGATTTAAGGGTGTAATGGTTGAGGGATTAGGGTTTAGGGTATAGGGTATTGGGTTGATGATTGAGGGTAGAGGGTAGAGGGTAGAGGATTTAAGAGTTTAGGGTTTAAGGGTTGAGAGTTGAGAGTTGAGGGTTGAGGGTTTAGGGTTGAGGGATTAAGGATCAAGAGGGTTGAGGGATTAGGGTAGAGAGTTTACTACGTCGAATTTAAGGTTTAATGGTTGGGGGATTAGGATTGAGGGTAGAGGTTAGAAGATTGACGGTAGAGGGTAGAGGGTTTAGGGTTGAGGGATTAAGAGGTTATAGGGTAGAGGGTATAGGGTTGAGGGATTAAGAGGGTATAGGGGTTAAGGGATTAGTTTTTAAGGGTTGAGGGTTGAGGGTTGACGAATTAAGAGGCTATAGGGATTGAGGGATTAGGGTTTAAGGGTTGAGGGTTGAGGGTTGAGGGATTAAGAGGGTATAGGGGTTGAGGGATTAGGACTTAAGGGTTGTGGGTTGAGGGTTGAGGGATTAAGAGGGTATAAGAGTTAAGGGTTATGGTTTAAGGTTTAAGGTTTGAGGGTTGAGAGTTGAGGGATTAAGATGATATAGGGGTTGAGGATTGAGGGTTGAGGGTTGAGGGTTGAGGGTTGAGGGATTAAGAGGGTATAGGGGTTCATGGATTAGGGTTTAAGGTTTAAGGGTTAAGGGTTGAGGGATTAAGAGGCTATAGGGGTTGAGGGATTAGCATTGAGGGTTGAGGGTTGAGGGTTGAGTGATTAAGAGGGTATAGGGGTTCATGGATTAGGGTTTAAGGGTTGAGGGTTGAGGGTTGAGGGGTTAAGAGGATATAGGGGTTGAGGGATTAGAGTTTAAGGGTTGAGGGTTTAGGGTTGAGGGATTAAGAGGGTATAGGGGTTGAGGGATCAAGATTTAAGGGTTGAGGGATTAAGAGGGTATAGGGGTTAAGGGTTATGATTTAAGGGTTGAGGGCTGAGGGTTAAGGGATTAAGAGGATATAGGGGTTGAAGGATTAGGGTTTAAAGGTTGAGGGTTGAGGGTTAAGGGATTAAGAGGCTATAGGAGTTGGGGTTATTAGGGTTGAGGGTTGAGTGTTGAGGGTTGAGGTTTAAGGGTTAAGGGATTAAGAGGGTATAGGGGTTCATGGATTAGGGATTAAGGGGTTGAGGGTTGAGGGATTAATAGGGTATAGTGGTTGAGGTATTAGGGTTTAAGGGTTGAGGGTTGAGGGTTGAGGTATCAAGAGGGTATAGGGGTTGAGGGATTAGGTTTTAAGGGTTGAAGGTTAAGGGTTGAGGGATTAAGAGGGTATAGGGGTTGAGGGATGAGGGTTTAAGGGTTGAGAATTGTGTTGATGGTGTAAATGACACAAACAACGTGTAAATAAAATATTTTTACTCTATTTCTCCTGAAAAAGAAAGACAACATATAGTAGCCTAACTCCCAAGGTCCTGGTAGTTGGTTCTCAACTGTTTGGTGTCATTCAATTGGTCCATGCAACTATAATATTCAAGGGGCCTATGCTGGTCATAAAAAATGCAAGCAATGACTCATTTATTGAACTATTCTTAATAAATAAAGGGGGTTTCAAACAAAAGAAAAAGATAGATCAAAGTGTAAATCAGTAAACATGAATCAAACTTATCTAGCATCCAGACATATATCTTCAACAATGAATGGTTTCCAACATATCAAGAAAACCAAAGCATGACACAATTTACAGAATAATTCATACTATTGCATGCATCTAAGGTGCTTATTTTAACATCACAATTCGCATATCACAACTATTTCAAAGACTCCAAAAGAACACACATTCATTCATTAACAAGATCATAGATCAACAAACTTTAATAAATTCAATTCACTGACAATTTGACGAGATAATCCTTAAATCTGGCTTCTTCTAGTGTCTTTCATCACATAAGAAATAAATCATGCTTCAGCACAATCACTGGCATACAGATAGATTATATCTCATCAACCTTATCAAGTAAAAACATAATTCTAACACCATATTGCGTAAACTTGTAATTTTATTTAACTGTAAAAAATGAAGTAACAATGTATCTCTGTAACAACTATGAAAAATTCTATCTCCTACTATTAGGTGGCCAATTCTATTCTCTATTAGCCGACCTTTACAAAATGATACCCCATGGGTATTTATAGATGTACAAAATTCAAAACCCTTTTCTATTTTAAGCTGATCCACCTTTCTAGGAACTAAAGCTCTCTTGGAAACTCAGATCAATTTGATCTCGAGTTCTTACATTAGTACATTTAGTTAAACTAAAGAATAGAATATAGGAGAGAGAAAGAATAAAGCCATGCACCTTAAACTATCAGTCCTGCATGCAAAGAAGAGAAAATTCCATACATGCATTAGATTTATGCATGTGAAGTTGGTTCTGCAATAAATTCATCATAACTGGCGAAGACTTGTTGTAACATATCTAATTCTAGCCCATCAACCTAGCTATCTTTGAACTTAATTCTTTCCAACTTCGTAGCAGCAAACCCTCTCATATCCTTCAGTTTTGTCAACTCCCTCTTAGCTGCTCTTATTTCTCCTTTAATGTCTATTAACCAGTCTATCAATAAATCCTCTTCATTGTCCCCCTTTTGCATGACTCCTTTGAACCTATCATCCCATTTCTCTTTTATTTGATCCAAAGGTAGGCCCTCCGTTATGGGTATATTGACATCCACTATTACAGCAATTATTGCCTCCAACTCTTCAGATTGTTCACTCAAATTTTTAACAATATTTTGGACTTCATTTCTATGTTTGCATAGAAAATCTGATCTAAATCAGATTATACGAGAAGTATTTCCACAAAATATTTATTATCCTCTTCAAGTATTGACTGTTCCAGAAGAGTAGTCAAAGGTAATTTATTAACTTCTTTCAATCTCTAGCTATATTCTTTGTACGCCTCTTCCTATTTTTCCAATGCTCCAACATATTGATTCATTTCCCCTATCAACTCTTATGTCCCTTTGTGAACCTCAAAAATTTCGACCAATACCTCACCCACTTCTTGATTCAAATTGTCAACCCACCTATCTAACATCTCTACCTTGCCTCTCACCTGCACCAAGTCATCTACCTCCTTCTTACTTGACAAAATTGGGGTCTCAATAGCAGCAACTTGTTTTGACCCCGGAGAAGAAACACTTTTCAAAAAGGAATGCAAGTAATCTAACTGAGCCTTAAGCTCATCTTTCCTCTGCTTATCCTTTAACATCTTTGACTTGGTTGTTGAGGCTACCACATCAATTAGATTCATCTGCTGATCCCTTGTAGGCCTTCCCAAGTTAACCATACTTAATTGATAATCTGTTAACTGAATGTATCATACTTCCTTTTCTATCATAGGTTTGGAACACTATGCAACAATTTCTCCCTTGTCATTGAGCCTGGTGGAGTGTAAGATCTTGGCCTTCTTCTTAGGACTTTCCTTTTCAATCTCCCTCAACATGTCCTCCCAATTGAGAGGCTGCGAAGATGTCACTATTCTATTTTGAAGGTTCAATTTCAACCAAGTGGGAGCACCTAGAGTAGTGGTCATTGTAGTGGAAAAAGAAGCAATAGTAGTAGTAGAGGGTGGTTCCACATTTTCTTGAAGTTGAGAATCAACCCTTGGTTCTTCTTGTCATTCTTGCACCATATGCATCTGTACAAGCTTTTCAGCTTCCTCCCTATCCTTTAGTTCTTGTATCTTCTTATCTTATTCTTCCTTCTTCAACTTCTCTTCTTCTAATCTTCTTTACTCCAATTCCTGGTTTCTTTCTTCCTCCAACCTTTTCTTCTCTTGTTCCCTGTTTCTTTCTTCCTCTAATGCCTTAAGTTTTTCTACATCTTCCTTTTCCTTTTGTTTCTTCTTGATCAGTTCTTCAGCATCTTTCTCTTTTTACAATCGCTCTACTTCCTCTTTCTCTTTTTGAGGCTCTTCAGCAAGCTTCCTCTTCCTCTTTTTGCAATCGCTCTGCTTCCCTCTCTCTTTAGTTTCTTGCCTTTTCTTTTTCAAGATCATGGATTTTCTGTATTAGTTCCAATTTGTCATTCTCTTGCTTGATCTGGAGCTCTTTCTCTCTTTGTCTCTACTACTTCTCCATTTCATTAGCCCTTTGTTAGCCTTCTACTTGTTGTTGTTGTAGTATAGCATTAGCTTGTGTCTTGGCATCAATTGCCTTTTGTTTCTCTATTATTGCAGCTTTTGCATCAACATCCTTTTGGCTTCTTCAAATAGCGCCCACTGATCCTCTGGTGTCAATATCTGTTCAGTATCCTCCTCTAGAGGCATATTCTCTTGCACATCCCTCTCTAACACATTCTCATTTGAATCTATTCCAACATCATGAATCTCTACCTCTGCCCCTTTTCCCTTCATGGATTCAACTATATTATGAAGGGTCTCTTTTTGCACCTCTTCACTTTGCTAGATGCAAGTGGGACTTGAGTAGAGGATTCACCTAAGGAAGATGTTGAAGCCACTTGTGCTACTTGGGCATCTCCTTCTTGTTTCTCTGGTTCATCTTGAGTTGTTGCTTCAAGCTCAATCTCTTCATTATCTGGAGGGAAGAATTCCAAGGGCTCCTTGGGAGGTGTCTTTCTTTTGATCCTTCTATATCCTTTCCCATTTTTAGGAGATGGTCCTTGAAGAGTTTTGGTTCTTAGAACCACCCATTGAATGCTCCTATCCAAGACTGCTCGATCTATCTGCTTAATATAAATAGTTTCCTCACTATCCCAATCAATTGGATCTAAACTCTTAGTGCCAATGTTCAAAGCTTCATACAATGGATCCAATACAACTCCATCATCCACCAATGTGTTAGGAATGTCCTTTTTGATCCCAAGCTCTGCCATGAGTGAGACAGATAACCTCTCATAATTATTCTTTCTGAGGTCTGGCTCATCTTGCCGGTCACTCCAAAAATCTTCCAACAAATTGAAAAGTTTATAAAAAATAGAACGTAGCAAGGCATTCATTTTTCCCTTTGGGTCAAAGTACTTCCAAGCTATATACAAACCTAGTTTCAGATGTATTAACTCACAACACACTGCCTTTTCTCCCACCAAATGTTGGCAGCTATATTCACCCAACTGAATGGGGAACTTATGACATCTTGTTTTGTGTTTTAATGCAAACCAAGCATTAACCCCTAGAGCTTGGTATACAAATTCCATTAAAACCATCCTATTGTTACAACATCTTGGCAGAAAATGTGGATGACCTTAAAATCCAGCTAGCCTGAAGTATGTGAACTTGGGGTATTGAATGTACCAACATCCCAATTCAGTGATAAATGCCATAGCTTCTTGGCTTAGTCTGTACCCTGCATCCCCGTTGAGTTGGTTAATGATCACATACAAGAATGCATCATTAAACTTTCTGAATTGAGTCTCAACAACCTATAGAGACAGCTAGTCATAATGATCCCACACCTTCTTTTGTCCATCTAACTCTCCTATTATCCCCATAATTTTTAGCCCTGGAAAGATACCTACCCTTACTACTCCATACACAATGTAAGAAGTCATAAAGAAGCATTTGGTTTCCCTTATCCTTGTCAACTGGTCATGAATAGCATCAGAAACAATCATCAGACAATCTAATTGTTGGGTGCCACTTAAGATTATCTAGATGAATGGAAACATCTACTCCTTGAAATGAAAGGCATCTCTCTTCCCAAAAGCCCTAGACAACATCATTATTAAATCTGATACTTCTTTATAAAAATCTGCCCTCTTTGGTTGGTCTGAGAGCTTGGTTAGAGATTTCTTCTTTGTTTAACCACCTTTTGTTCAAGTGGGTCTTGTTGGATTCCTTATATTTTCCATACTTCTCTAGGGCATCCACCTCAGTTAACTGCACCAAGTTCTTTGGATCTAGAACCCTAAACATAGTTTGAAACATTTGAGGAGTGAGATCAATGATCACATTATCTTGTGAATCCATGCATTGTCAGGTAGCCGGATTGTAAGCATTTGCTGCTATCATGATTAACTTCGAGCATTGGATTGATAGAGGACACAGAGTGATATGAGCCAAACTGGAATACACTATTCTTTTAGTTCTACATGTCACATCCTCATTGAATGTATCAGCATATAGCTCCTCAAAATTGTATTGGCCAAGATTCATGTCAGTGATGTCTGACCAATCCAATTCTACCTTGCTTGCAATGGCAACAAGACTCTTGTGCTTATACCTCAAGGTATAAGGTAACTACTCTGGCTTGATCTTCTTGGGCTTAGCTATTGCTTTTGATGTTCCTGCAAGCCGGTTCCTTTGGGAAGCTTCTCCTGATGTTCCTTACATTCTTCATCTTTCCTACAATAAAAACTCTAGTTAGATCCTTGAATAAACATCTCAAAATACATCTTAAAACCATATACCTTCATCGAAGGCAGAACTAGGCAGAAAACATCCTAAATAGTCTTCTTTAAAACCCTGCCAGGATCAGAGCCAAAACAAGAATTGATACTATACTCACAAGAAGCGGGACCGGAGTCGAGATGGGAATGGTAATTAGAACCGGGACTGGTATGATAATCAGAACCGGGACTGGAATGGAAACAGGTTTGGTTTCTTTCAGATTTTCTAATCTCACATTCAGTTTTGGTTCTCCTTCCGCCTAGGTTATCATTACTTTGAAAGAAGGCTTCTCACTATAAGCGGAGTCGGAGATGGGATAGAAATGGAATCAATACCATTTGGAAAATATGATTGAAATTTCTAGATTGATTCTAATCCCACTTCCGCCTAAAAAGTTCATGATGTCAGAAATGTTTTCTAACTGTTTAATGCATAAATTCATGATTAAAGACTAGGTCATATTAAATGAAAAGGGGCTCACATATAACATGATAAGACCATCCCCATATGACTAGGGGTGACTGTACTTTCCGGGGCATCATTTTTTAAATTCTAAAACACGAATACAAAAATGCATAAAACCCTAATCTAAAAAAAAATCAATATAAAAACTATGGCACCATTTTAACCCTTCCTAATTTAACCAGATTGAATGCACAAAACAATTCTAAGTAGAAACAAGATTTAACGAACCCTAACTCACTGTAAAATCTGACTTTAATCTATCTCACTATAGAACCCTAATTTTAAAATATGCAATTAAAAATCCAAAGCAGCACGAAGTGATCATGACTAAAACGTGAAAACGACTATGCCCTAAAACAAAGAAACTGGATATAAAAGCAAAAATGAAGACTAGAACAACAAACGAAAAAACAAAGAAAAACAAAACATGAAAACCTACTGAAAACCACAAACTTGTCCAAAGAAAAATGATCTAACACAAGCATCAACAACAAAAAAATGTGAAAGTAAATAAAAGAAGAATGAAAATAGGAAACCCTACCTCGAACGCAAATAAATAGGCAAACCTCCTGAAGAAATCTGCAAGCAACTGTCTCTCCTTCAATTGATTTAATCACACAAGACTTCACTGTAACTTCTACTTCGCTCTTCAATCTCTTAAGAATAGTGATAATAAAAATGCGTTAATCCCAAATTAAGGTAAAACTCAGAGTTTCACGCATGCCAAAGATCTGTCATTAATGCATTGAATGTAGTAGAGCAGAGTCGGAACTGTAGTAGAACTGGCCCATTATTGTGGAGTGACTTTAGTAAAAATTTAATGACCAAGAAACGGCGGGAGCTGAATCGGAATGAAAATGAATTAGGAAAATTGAACAATTTCCCAACTTCATTCCCATTCCGGGTCTGGTTCCACCAACAAAGCACAAAACAAAACCAAACACAAAAATAAAACAAAAGACTGAAAATAAGAAAACTTAACATAAAAACAATATTCTAAAACAAAAGTCCAAAGAGTGGAGGCAGAGGTGGAATGAGACTTGATTTTGAAACTTCAAATAAAAATCGACTTAACTTCCATTCTGGCTCTGATTTCGACAAAGACAAAACAAAAAGGTTCAAAAGAAAGACTATCAAGATGGGAACCAAAACAAGTTTCAAAAGAAGATTCAAAACCCGATTCAATTCTGGTTCTAGTTCCGATAGAGAAACCAAAGAAAACAAACAAAATATTGGCAAAACAAGACTCTAAACTTTGTTTGAAAAACAACCAAGGATAAAAACAACAAGGGGGACCCATTTTGACCAAGGCAAAAGATGGGGTGGTTATGCAAGCCATAATAAATGGAAACTCAGCTGGGAAAAAGGTTTACCCATTTTCAAGACACCCAAAGAAAATTTTAGGCACCCTAGAACTACTTGGCTTATAAACACTTTAACTTGAATAAGATCAGATACAAATAGGATAAGTTTGAGCTAGAATCTCAGATGTATGTGCTCATGAGTTATTTTTGAATCTGAGTGTGTGCATATATTGTGCATCATTCTTCATATATACTTTCTTTGCTCCTGAACAACTATACCTAAGATTCAAGCTACATGAGTTGAGTCTTTTAACTATCATGCAGTAAAATCCTAGGTATTGCCCCACTGCTAGATAGGCATCCATAGCCCTAACAGAGATGCCTCTAGTTCTCACAAAGAATTTCTCTACTGCTAGCCAGGCATCCATAGCACCGATAGAGATACTTGATTAACCACTTGATATTAAGCTTGCTCTTTTCTTTCTTTCTTTTCATTCTCTTCTTTTTACTTCACTTGTGGAAATCTTTTATGCACCTTTCTCAATACTCAGATTCAATGAATCCAAAATGTGGGTTGAGAACTATAATGGATTTCATGATAGTCTTGGAATCAGATTTTTCACTTGAATCAAAGGTAGAGCCATTCTAAACAAATAGGCATTTAGTCATGCAAATGTTTTATCTAACTTGGTGACAGATTTTTTATCATCATTCATGAGATATTCACAATGTATCTTCTATCCTTAAACATCTTTTCAAACCAACATTAGAATGATCATAAGACATAAGTTTTAGAATGAAATCCTTTTCAACGATGATGATGAAAATACCTAAACCAATTTCTCTCCTAGTACTAGTAGCATACTTTTAATAACAACCCCAATTCTTGAGATGGACAAAAAGAAGATCCCCAACAAAACAAGACAAACCAAACAAAAGAAAAAAAACAAGAACCAAAAAGAAACAAAGAAAATAAAACAAAACAACAAAGAAAAGAGAAAACCTAACTAAAACAAAGACTCAATTATATATGATACAGTATAATACATTATTTTCAAAACATCAGACCTTCTATGCACCAAAATAGTGCTTGAGAAACTAGCCATTAACTAGCAATGGAACAGGTTCTCTTGTCAAGGTACTCAAACGAAAAGCATTCTCGCCTAGTATCTCAGCCACTTGATAAGGACCTAACCAAAGTCTATCGAATTTCTAGTGATCTCCCTTCTTTTCTCTAGCCTTATCCCATAACAATACAAGATCTGATATCCTAAAACCTTTTATCTTAGATCTCTTGTCAAACCAGCATTTGACAACAGCCTGATGCTTAGAGAATTGCTACAAAGTGGCATCTCTTTGCTCCTCCATATTAAGTAAATTAAGTAGTCTAAGCTCAATCCTATCATCCTTGGAGTAAAACTCCTGCATGAACTTAAGAACAGGTATTTGTAAATGGATTGGGAAGATTGGATCTTGGCCATAGACTAACTTAAAAGGTGAATTTCCTAGAGCTTCTTTGATTCTGGTTCGATCTGCCCATAAGGCAAATCTCAACTGGGTATGCCCTTCCCTAGGATTATGTTCTAACAACTTTATTATTGCTTCCAACAAGTTTTTATTCATGGACTCAGCCACTCCATTCCCCCGAGGGTAATAATTGGAAGAATATTTCAAAACAAGTTTATGCTCATATGCCCATGAAATGAATTCAGCTGAAGAAAAAGTAGGGTCATTATCACATACCAGAGCAAATGGAACTCCAAACCTGGTTGTGATGTTCTCAGTCAGAAACTTGATGACCACCTCTGTGGTACTATTCTTACAAGGTTGAGCCTCCATCCAACATGTACAGTAGTTAGTTGCAATCAAGATGAATTTATGACTTGCAGAATAATTAGGATTAATTACACCTACAAAATCAAGTGCCCATTGAGAAAATGGCCTTACCTCATATACTGGCTGTAAAGGCATTGCAAGATTTCTTCCTCTAGGTGCAGAAGTTTGCCACACATGACAAGTTCGGTAGTGTTGATATGCATCTCGAAATACATAAGGCTAGTAATAGCTTGATCTTAGAATCGGATGGGCCAAATCATCAAAAGACCCATGCCATGTTCCATGCCTTCCATGAAATTCATTAATGGCATGCTTGGCCTCTTGGTGATCCAAACAGCATAGGTAAATTCCTTGAAAATTCTTTCTATAAATGGATCCCCCTTTGAGCATGTAATGAGCACTCTTCATCCTCAATGCTCTCCTTTGAGTAGCATTCATTCCTTCTGGAAATATAGTATTGAGAAGGAAGAAAACTAAATCTGTATACCAGGGATCCTTAGTGAATGATTGGACAATGTACTGTTGATAGGTAATACTTTTGACCACTTCTGCCATCACTTTTGACAAACCTTGGCCTCGAACAAGTTTCATCGGGTGAATTTCTAGGTCAAATTATTGTCACTAACTCATTTGATTGCAAAATATGACGAAACCTTCCGACAAAACCTATATAATCAGATGTATCATCGAGCACTTGTGCGAATTTTCATTTTTTAAAAAATTTTATCCCCAACATTCATCGAAATTTCGACAAACCGTTTTTCTCGTCTACATTTTGATGAAGATCTTTCACCAAAATTTTGACGGACCTGCAAAGTTAAATTGTGGCAGGCATAAATAAAAATGAGCTCGACTATTTATTGCGACAATGTTTTTCTCGATGATTTTCTTGGGGAAAATCAGAAGAAACTCAAGAAGATATCGCCAGGTTGAGGGTAGTCATTGTCTTTTTCCAGAATTCATTTGTGAAGTCAGATTTGTACTTCTAGGTTTGAAAATTATATTTTAAAGTAACATCTCATCAGATTTAATTTTTAGTCTTGTGCATTTTTAGAATTTCATTTCCAGATTTTAGACCTGACTTCACAAATTCTTTATAAGGGAATTGTTTATAACTGATGGAAAATTCTTGATGGATTTGGACAAAGATTATATTTGCAAGGTTTCAATTTTAACCCTAATGGTCAATTTTCAATAGATTTGGGAGCCATAGCTAGATAATATCAAAGGTGTTGGTTGTTTTTTTCTGTAACCAAGTTTATCTTCTAGACACATAGCATATAAAATCTCAGATAATACTGCCTTACAATACCATCAATCTATATTCTAAGCCAATACTACTTATCAAATCCTTATATGAACATAGTCACCTATAACCTCACTTAAGCATTTTAATTAATTCCTTGAATTAAAGCCAAACTGAGAATTACACACACCATAACAGTGAGATGAATAGAATAACCCTTGATCATTTTATTCAAGATAATAATATATTCATACAATGGAGATACATGACCTTGAAATGAGTGATTTTCATTCAGATGCTAGTACTATCTTGAAAATTAAGTACCCATGAAACTAAAACCTACAACAGAATGACACCAAACCTAAGAATAGTATCTTCACTATAATATCAAACTCTTTACAAATTCGTTATGCAACTTTAGTTAGACTCGACCTAAATATTTCTAACTTGCTAACCCATATTTCTGGTCTTGAAATCATTTTTATAGGGAAAATGAAGGAGCAACAAGCATCGAACCAGAAATACACCTGTCACTAGTCACTTGGACCGCCTTATGACATTTCAAAAATTTCTTACAATAGCTGAGTCTCTGGAGAATCTTCTTGTTCATCCCATCCACTAGAGAATAACTGTTGCATTTGACAAACTTCAAAAACTTGCACCAAAACTGCCACCAAGACATAGCCAAAATTTGTTATAACTTATAACCATAACTGCTGAGCTGTTAATTGCTGGTTGTAGACTCTATCCTATTCTTGTTTAGTTAAGTACTTTTGTACCCATCCTTGATATTCCTCATCTGTTGGCCAATTAAAATTTACCACCTCATTTACCTTGGCACTGTAAGGTGTATACTTTATTGCTACTTGATTCACCTCCCTTTCAAAATATTCCAAAAATGTGCTAGTGTTAATGATTTTATCCATACTACTCATCAACATGTCATAATCTGAGTCATCACAAATCAATTTGACTTGTGCATTGATGATTTCATCTACCCTGTCCTGCCATTGCTGTAGTGATCTAACATTTCCTTAGGCATCTACAATATCTGGTAAAGAAGTGTCACTCTAGTCATCAAAACTCTTTACCAGCTCTTTAATCCTCCTGCTAAAATCATCAGGTAAGGCCTGGAAACCTTGCAGTGACTTCACAAAGTCTTGAGTAGGCCTTAATTGTTGAGGCCTATTAGCTGCATTTTGAGAATTTCATTTCTAGAGTTTGTTGTGCAAGTTCAATATACTGATTTTAAGAGTCTAACAGTTGGAAATCATAGTAAAATCAGAATTTAATAATTTATGGAATTATCATTTGAAAGTGTTTTTTGGGGTCATTAACTTTAGACTATCTTCTCTTTTGCAGGGGTGGTTGCATGCTGAATTTTTTTGGTGTAAAATATCATAATTATTATATTTTGTTACTTTTGTATGATTTAAAAATTATTGGAGTGTGAGTTTGATATTTTTTGAAGATCTAAATATTCAAGCTTGGTAAAGAAAAATCATGTTAGATAATATTAGTCTAGAACAAAATGATGAGACAATTGCTAGATTGTGGGCTAGATTGAAAAGAAAGGGTGATGGGAAACATATTGTCCTTGCAATAATTGCAAGGGCTTAAAGACGAGAAGATTTTTAATCACAACAGCTGAGAAACATTGTAGGTAGCATGGTCACATTGAAGGGGGGCATGATTATCATCCATTGGTAAGTTGTTCATTATATGTGTTTATATTGATTGAATTTGTAAATGTTTATATTGTTTTAACATTTGATATATATATATAAAATCACTTGATCATGATCATGGTTTATTTGTGTTTGTCATTTTTATAAAGGTGGGGCACCTTAGAGCACACGATATGAATTATCATGGCCTGGAGAATGTGGTTTTTCAAGTGGAGGAACATGGAGCTGTGAATATCGAAGATGAAGTTAATGATCCTATGGAAGAAGATGATCATGCGCTAGAAAACACAATTGAAGATGATGGTACAAATACATTGATCCATGACACATGTAGTGGCACATCTGATCATGTTGATCGAGATGACTTTGATGATGTTCATGATTTACCTGTACTTGAGAAGGCATACAAGCCCCTTTGTGAAGGCTCCCAAACAACTCTTCTCTCTGTTGTATTGTTGCTGGTGAACTTGAAGGTTATGAATGGTTTATCCAACATAGCAATCTCATGGATGTTAAGGTATGTCATATATGTCATCTTTTTTCATCTTTTTTTTTTTTTAGTTCATCGCTAGTAAATAAAGGATGAAATATGTACCATTAATATTCTTTATATTAATAAATTATTTATTGTTGTAGATTGATTGGTGAATTTTTGTTACCACCATCAAATATTTTACCTCACTCATACCAAGATTTATCTGGCATTATGAAAGATATTGGAATGGAGTATCAAGCAATAGATGCATGTCCCAATGATCATATTATATATCATAAACAACATGAATTTGCAAAAGAATGCCCAGAATGTCATATTAGTAGATATCGAATAGATCAACTAACAAAAAAGGTGCCTCGCAAGGTTCTTCGTTATATTCCCATTATTCCACGTATGCAACAGTTATTTAGGTGTGAAAGCTTAGCGCAATTTATGGATTACCATGCACATAATAGAAGCGGAGATGAGATTCTTCAAATGCCTACGGATGGTTCTGCATTTAGGAACATGGAGGAAAAATGGCCACACTTTAAAGAAGAACCTCGTAATCTCAGGCTTTCATTGGAAATGGACAGTGTCAATCCATTTGGAGAGCTGAGATCTATTTACTCGGTGTGGCCTGTTTTTGTTATCAACAATAACATTCCTCCATGGATGTCAATAAAGAGGGAGCACATAATGTTGGCAATGATTGTTCCAGGTATTTTCTTACATCAATTTTCTTTAACGTAATAGCATCTCATTTGTCTTATTTGTTGCATAATGAATTATATGTTTTTTTCATTTAATAGTCATGTACATGAATTTATATATATTACAGTAAAATGGTTATAATAATTATGTAATGTTTATGTTCATTCAACTAGGTAAGTACCAAGTTAAAGATATGAATGTATATATTGAGCCTCTTATCAATGAGTTCCTAAAGTTATGGAATGGCATGACTATGTATGACGTATCTAGACCAATAGGACAAAGACAATTTGAATTCCATGCAATGTTTGTATGGACAATTCATGATGCCCTAGGGCTAACACATTTTTCTAGTATGTTATAACATTCAACTGCATGACTTTAACGATATTTAATTTTATGAAGTAGATATCATGCATGTTTTTTAAATAATCTATTCATTATATATAATTATAAAAATTGACATATTTAATCCAATTATATATGATTTGCAGGTCTTCAAACAAAGGGAAAATTTGCATGTCCAATTTGTGGTCCAAAGATGAAATCTCGTCATTCAACAAGTTTAGGAAAGCAGGTGTTTGATGAGTATAGGCACTTCCTCCATGGAAATCATAAGTACCGAACTACTAAAAAACATATTTTCAATGGGAAAGAAGAGACTACATCAAAACCATGAAGAATGACACCTCAGCTATGGAAGTTGGAATATAATAGAATTAATCGTCAAGGTTATACATTGGATCAAATTGTTTATCTATCATTTATGATACGTTTTGAATTTATATTTCTATATTGTGTTGTTTCTACTCATGATGTAATTGACAATGATTGTCATTGTTAATTTGTTTAACTTATATGCTTCATGAAGGTCATCAAGTCATAAATGGTCGGCTTCCACAGGGACTGAAAAGTTATTCTAGACAATTTAGTAGGTTGCCCTACTATGAGTAGCTACAAATTGTGCATTTTTTTGATACAATGCATATTGGAAAGAATATGACATAAACGTTATGGAAAATATTGGATGGAAGGCATGACAAAGAAAAAATTGTCAAAATTTGTAGTGATATTCAGGAAGCCAGTCATGCAATGAAAAATGTCATTCAATTAAATAGCAATGGAGACCAAATTAATACAAGTGCCCTTCCTTGGTTATTAACAGGGTAGCAAAGCAATGCTATAAAACAAGTCATATGAAAAATTTGATTTCCCATAGGATTTGCTGCGAACATAAACAATATCATAACAAAGAAAGGTGAATTTGGGTCAAGGATGAAAATGCATGATTGGAATACCTTCATTAAGGTAATTATTCTGTTATATTATATATATATATTTGTATACTGCATGTACTTTTTAGTGTATTATGTTTACTACTTTTGGAAAAATATTAATGAAAAGATCATTTTACAATTGTTGTAGTACGTTCTACTTCTATCTCTCCTAGACAACTTCGACAATGATGTCAAGTAAGTTATATATGATCTTGGAAAATACATGAGGTAAGTAGCGATATTTGTTCAATTCATTGTATATTTTTGTTAAATCTCATTAATATATTTGTGCCTTGAATCACTTGTAGATGGTTGTCATATAAAGCAATCCATAAAGAAGATATAAATTATTGGAAGAGAAAAATTCCTTGTCTAATGTGTGAAATGCAAAAGTGTCTACCTTCGACATTTTTCAATGCACAAGAACACTACCTCATACACCAAGTTGAGGAGATTGAATTATGTGGACCTGTACACACAAGGTCAATGTGGATTGTTGAGAGGTACTTGAAATTTTTGAAGGCTTTGGTTAGACAAAGAGCACATCCCGAGGGTTCTATGGTGGAGGGATACATAGTATACCAGATCATGGTGTACATTACTAAATATCTTCCTAAGTTTGCAGTAAAGATCCATTTAGATCACATTTGGGATCCCAACTCCATTAACAAATTCGAAGGGGAGTACCTGATGGGGAAAGGTAGATTGAGGAAAGTGATAGGTAATTATAAAATGGTCATGGAGATTAATTAGAATATATTTTACATTTGGTTTTTATGTATATTGTACTTATTTAACTATTAATCTTCACTATTGATCAATTATAAATTAAGGTCGTATACCGTGGTAACTAACTAATTATACGTCGTTTCTGAATTTCAATTTTTGTTGATACAGTTGGTCAAGAGTGGGATGCACTACATTTGTACATCGCAAACAATCTTGATTCGATGATGGTATGGATTGAACGATGTCAACAATCTGGTCGCGCATTAACATGGGAAGGTGTGGCTTCATTGGTTAAAGAAGCTCAACGTAATGGAGATTCCAATGTTACACCAAGGGAAATTGATTTAGTATATGGTTTAAAAAATAAATAGGTATGTATAAATATATTAATCACCCATATTATTTAATTATTTTGAGTTATATTGATGTATATATATGTTGAGATTTTCTTATTTGCATACATTCGGCCAAGAATAAATATGTTTATCAACTGACGATATTGCAATAAGTTTTGCATGTTTGACATATTGCAAGTGAAACACCACAAGGCTATGTGGTGCAATGGTCGTAAATTTTGAATCAAAAATTTGGATGACACAAAGAAAACTTGTGATTCTGGGATAACTGCAGTCTTCCAGGTGACTAATGTTTCATCTAGAAGCGACATACATCCAAAAGTCTCAGAAAATCAATACTATGGGATTTTGGATGATATACTTGAGTGTGACTTTAAGTCCTTCAAATTAGTTATGTTTGTCATCCTATGGTACAGGCTACTATTGAATGAAAATGATCCCAAGAGAACTATTATTGAACATGATAATGGATTTACCATGGTTAATACAAGGTATTTTGAGCGAGCTAGAAATGAGCTCTATGTTCTTCCAAGCCAATGTGAGCAAGTATTTTACTTAGATGTTCCAAGTAAAGTGGCTTGGTCATATGTTGTTAGAGATGATCCAAGAGGATGGCCAGTAAAGTATAATGTGGTGGAAGAAGAAGATACTGAAGAAATAGAAGATGATGTAGATGATAATCAAGATCAACAGTTAGTTGATGATGTGCCTAACGAAGATGTCGAAGAGGAGGAACTAGACCATGATGATGTAGGAGTTAATGTTCATGAAGATGATATCCATGTGGATGATGACATTATCGAAACTGATATCAATGACGATCATGATGATATGACCAATCCTTACAATGTTGAATCTAGATCGGATAATACAGACAAAGAGTTGGATGAAGAAGAAGATCAATGAAATTGAAATGTATGAGTTATGCGATTGTATTATCTATTTTATATTAATTTCTTGATAGAATTATATTTGACTTATGTGGTTACATAATTAATTTATGATGTTTTTAATTTTAATTATATTTGAATTATATTAGAATATGTTCAATTAACAGATGTGAAAAATAAAATGGATAAACCAAAAGATGAAAGTATGAGACCACTGCCTTGTTGGGTGTATGGAGTCTAATGAAGATCTATAAAAGTGTAATCTATGATGGCAACAATTCAAAGTGTTTGGCATACAGATGTAATTTATAACTTGTATAAATGTGCAAGTAAATGACTGACAAACTCTACTTGAGATAGAATGACAATCCTAGTTATGTGATTCTTCTTATTGATCCAACTAATAATCTTTAGTTACTGTGATTGAATAGAAGTGTTTAATCTTTACTTGAAAGAACCAAATAATTGCATCTCACAATTACAACAAATGTGTATCGGTAAACTGAATATATATATGCTTGATATATCAATTTAAACAACAAAAAAACATCAAAATGGAGACAACCAGATAACTATATAATTCCACAAACAACTGATACTAGGATTAAGCCACAAGTTCAGACATCTTCATTAACTTCATCAAAATTCATACATGCATCTAAGTCTTTTAAAGGAAAGTTTCATTGCAAACTATCTAGTGTATCTTTCTCCTATCCACCTATATCTATTTTACATTATGAAACAGATATAAATATATCAAAATTGTGAAAGGGTGCGTCCTTTGAGAAATTTCTTTTGCTTAACAACAATAACAAACTAGAAGTTATGCTCTATTAAGCCATAAATAGATGTTTGAAAGATAATCTCAGTAAGCTAGCCGCTTGTGTGTATCAGCATCCTCCAGTGCATTCCTTATGGCTATCTCCATTTCAAACATCTTCTCATTCTGTTCACATGCCCTATCCATTGTTAAATCATTTCCTGTGGCTATCTCTAGAATTGTTTGCATCATCATCTCGCATTCCTTCATCCATCCTATGGTAATAGACACTGTTTTACTCCTCTTTGGTTAAGTACTTTTCCACCCATCTATGATACTCTTCATCCATTGGCCAGAAAAAATTCACCACCTCATTCACCTTAGTATTGTAAGGTGTGTACTTCAATGCAACCTAATTGGATTCCCTTTCAAAAAACTCTAAGAATGTGCTGGTGTTAATTATCTATCCATACTATTTAGCAAATCATAGTTTGAATCATCACAAATTGATTTGATTTGTGCACTGATAACTTCTTCTGCCCCATCCTACCACTATTGCAATGTCTTAACATTTTCTTGTGCATCAATTATGTTTGGAAAAAATGTATCATTCCAGTCATCAAAGCTCTTTATCAACTCCCTAATTCTTCTACTCAAATCATCAAGTAGGGCCTGGAATCCGTTCAATGATTTTACAAAGATTTGAGTAGGCTTCAATGACTGGGGCCTATTGTTCGCATCAAACCTAGAAGCTTTGTACATAATATCCAGATCATTGATTGCATCCTACTATATTCTACTATATTATGCAATTATCATATTGTATTTCTCCATGAGACTCTTCTTTTCAACCTCTTCTGTCGGTTAGGTCTCAAAAACGCTGGTTTGAATGAACCATGAGAGGTTGCCACACTCTCACTATGTTAATGGCCAACTTAACAAGGCCAACCGATATGGTTGAAACTTCTACTCTTAAGGCTCTGCTAAACCTAGGTGGGTGCACCTATATGAATGATACAGATTTTGAATTATGTTTCCTACTTGACCTACTTATCCACAAATGGAAATTTGATAGTGCAAAGATATGATCCTAATTTGGTAAAAATTGTATATACAATATCAAAGTATGAATTAATATGTTCAATTAAGAGATGTCAAATGAAATGGATAATACTAATGTAATGAAAATAAGGGAGACCAATGCCTTATTGGGTAAAACAGAGTCAAATGAAAGCCTTCAATGAATGGTTCCTATCTAGCAAGTTCTCTAATTGTTTGGCATATAATTATGAGTTTATAACTAGTATAAACATGCAAGGATGTAATTGATAAACCCTACTTGAGGCAGAATATCAAATTTGATTATCTGATTCTTCTTACTGATCCAAATGAAATTCCCAGATTACTGTACTTGATTGAAAGAGATTTAATTTTTCATTAAAGAATCCAATAAATCAAATCACACAGAAACAACAAATGTGTATTGATAAATCGAATATATACTTGATACTTCAATTTAAATAATCAAGAAACATCAAATTGGAGACAATCAAATAATTGCAAGAATCCAACAAACAATTGATACCCGAATGAAGCCACTAAATCAATAGTCTTTCATTATCTTCTTCAAAATTCATACATACAACATAGTCTCCTCGAATGTCATCATTCTGAAAATGTAGTGCTTACAGCAGTCTATCCTATCCTAATTCTATTATCTTCTACCTTCTTTTAATTATCCAAAAATGGATATTTATACATCAGTTTGTAAAAGGACGTGTCTTTTTGGAAAAGTTTAAAGCATAAAAAGTTTAACAAATTCCCTATTAATTAATTTCTATTTAGCCATAAATGGATTGCAAACATATGCTCCATATAATCTTGGCACTCATGAGTATCAACATCTCCCAATGCACCATGGAGCACAATCTCCATCATTATCATTCACTCATTCTGCTCACATGATTCATCCAATGTCACATCCTTCATAGTGGTTGTCTTCAACATCTCTTGGAGTATTGTTTCGCATTCATTTTTCCATGTAGTCACTTCTTTTAGTTTCTCTTCATCATCATATAACTTGGTCAATCTATCTTTGGTAGCCTCTATCAATCCTTGCACATCTCCTTGTAACTCCTCAAAGAAATCCATGTGCCTATCCATGATACAATTAGCATTTTCAATCTTTGTATTACTAGGAGTATCCTTTTGCTCTAATTCCTCAATTTTTTCCTAGATTCTGCTATCCACTCTCCTGTGTTCCTTTATTTCATCCATGTATTGTGAATGTTTTCCCTTGATTTTGTTTAACCAAGTGGTCAAAACGACCTACCTTCTTTTGATTATTGCAGCGAGTGCATCCATTTTACCTTTAGAGTATGTAGTTGATCCTTCCCAATGGTCCTTTTTCTATGGACTCTCACCTTGGGTGAGCATCTTTGTTGGCTCTATTACAACACCTACCAAGTCTTTCAAGCATTCATTCTCTCTCAACATCCTCTCATTATTGGTTTTATACATCTCCCTTTCCCTGATCAATGCTTGGATTTGGGCTTTATTCAACTTGGCTATATTATTCCAATATTTGTAGTTGCTAAAGGATCAACCTCCCTAGCCTTCAGGTTCATGATATGTCTGAATGCCTTCTCAATATCAATAACAATTGATTTCTTGTGAGGAGGATACAAGGCCCAAATCATCAATGTTTCATCATTAGGATTGTATCTTGATCCTGTGTATACCTCTGTCACCTTCTCTATGCTGAGCTTGTGGGTAGCATTGTTATCTTTTAAGAAAATATCAAAGACTAATGCAGAATTCATATCCAAACCTAGAAAAATCATAACACCTGCCTTTTCTAGCATCCCCCTTCCCTTTTCAGGGGTCATATTAATCATCTCTTTGTCTACCTCATCCTTTAGGCTTTTTAACAGTTGATTTTCATTTCCTGAATTGACATTGTCAACTTGTCCCCTTATCTCTTTCCCTTTTTGCTTATATAAAAATGTCTTAAACTCTGAGGTCTTTATAAATTCATCATCTGATATAAAAGACCTATAGTCTTCATGTCGTGTATCTACATCCATGGTTTCCTCAACATCTATTTCTCTAGCAACATAGGCATAATCTTGAGTCTTCATTCTTGATACCTTCCCAGATGAGCTTTGTGGCCTATCTACATCAGATATCCCTTTAATGGAGGATAACAATTCAGCATCCATCAACTCCTGATCATGTTTCTCAATCACCATTTTTGCTTCCTTTGCCTCCAGGTTCCTGATTATGTCATCAGATGGATGGGGTATATGCTGATACCCTCCAAAATTTATTCTTTGTCTAGCAGAGTGGATATATCCCTCTGGATCAAAGTTTTTTCTTGATGGTTCCCTTCTCATGTTGTAGTGCAATAATTTATCCAGAATCATATTCTAACCCTCTTTAGACAATACAGTAAAATCACTAAAGCATAGTGTAGTGGGCATGAAGGCCTATTTTACATATGAAATTAAGTTCATGACACTAGAGAAATCCATTTGCCTAACAATTTCTAAGTATGCAATTCTATCTGGGACTGTTCTAGGCAAAATGAATGGTGTATCCTCAAAACCATAAACCCTAATCATTGTAGCATTCTCCAAGCAATACCAATTCCCCTAGTTGTGGTTGATCGGTCCATTATAATCCCTAGGCCTAAGAAACCTTTTTACTTCTTCAGATAAAGAGTAATCACAAGGATGATTGAAAAATCTATACAATGGTTTCACAAAGAATTCTTCAAAATGCAGGAAATTTGAATTGGAAAACCTACTATCCCAGACAACAGTCCATAATTGAATAGGCAATGGCTTACCTTCCTTGTCAGATTGAGAAATCTTTAGCTCCTGGGGCCACAATCCTATCTCTTGTCCAAAATACAACACTAAGTGCATCAGCAGTGAATAATTCCTGAGATGGAGAACAGAGGCACCATTATTTATTGCCATCAAACCTGCATCCAACTCCTTAAAAATATGTGCAGCATAATCAAATGATCTGGAATTGTGATATTGAATGTCTGCAACAATCACCATGGGCACAACCGCCATATGCTTAGGTACCTCGATCCCCAATACTTGCCCCATTGAATAGTAAGTATATTTCAAGTATGGTTTGAAAATATCTACATGAAAGGGTGGTCCCTCACTGTCTTCCATCGGAATAGGCTTGCCATGACACCTAATTCTATGTAGAGGTAACCTCCACCCTTTATAAATGGTGTCCATCCTTTTGAACTCACTTTCAAGCTCTTGACTTATTATTTTCTCACTGCATATTCCCTCTATCCTAAAACCCTTCGCAATCACATTCTCAAATACATGTATCAACGGATTCCCTGAAAAATCATATATAGCCTTATTTTTCTAGTCATAATGTCTAGCTAGTAATTTTACCAGTTTGACATCAATAAAAACACTAGGGCACACCAATTCCCCTAAATTAAGCCTCCATGGATTGCATACCAGCTCAAAGTGATTTCTCCTCTGATAATGGAAATTGAATAACTCATACCCTCTTATTGGCGTCCAAAAATCTCCTATGAATTTGCACTTGTCATCTAATTTGTCAACTTCCACTTTGAGTTGCGTAGCACACCTAGCCTTAGGCCTAGAACCAGGTAATTGGTCTATGAGGTCTTGATTCAACTTTCTTTTAGTGCCACCCGGTTGCAATTTAGTCTTTTGCCTCTTTGTTTTTGATTGACTACTCTCTCCGGATCCTTTTCCCTTTGTTTTTCTTGAACCAGTGCCCTCCATATTAAAATTCACAAATTCTAAGAAGATGAGAAACTTACTGTATTTGTTTGTAAATCCAAGCCAGATTAATGCCTTTATCATTCCACTCGTTCCCTTGCTCTCCTTTGCTGTCAATTCCTTGAAATAATGATTTCAAATGAGCATATCTTGATATGCAAAATATTTATGCTTCGTGGTGCCATTAATGTCTTTACTGAGACATGAATGCTGCAAAGTTTTTGAAACTCTCGCTGTCACATCATAAATCATATCAGCAAGACAATTCAAATATTTGGCCGATCCGTCTATTCAACATTCACCTATCTGCCAAGATGTCTTGCAATTTCCCCGATATCACAAGTCTCTCCGACAGCTTCTTTCCTTTCACTTCTTATATTGCTATGACCTTTACCAAAACAACTATCGCCTAGACTTAATGAATCAAGCCAATGGTTCTTCACCTTACTCCGAAAGCTCTTCATCTCACCGAGATTTTTTTTTATCACTTATGTCATTAAGACCAATCATTCAACTTGTCGACAAAATGATACTTGTCGTGATGTCTCCTAGATCTCCCCACGATGACATGTCTCACCGATATGCTTTTTCTTCGGTAAGACAACACACATCATCTCCTCAACACCTTTTATCTCCACATGCTTGGTTTTGTCAGTGTAACCCAAGGGGTCGGTAAGACTTTCTGAAATCTCCCTAACATCACTTGTCCCATTGAGTGAGTCCTCCCTTTGCCTTATCAGCAAGACCAATAGTGCTTCGGGTAGTGTTTTGAAATCTCTCTCCGATGACCAAAGTCTCTCCGATAGAATTTAACTTTCTCCAATTGGAAAAAGGTAGCTTAGCTCGATATGACCTCTCATCATCATGCCTATATCTTTTGTCTTGCCGATAAGAAATTCAAACCCACATTCTTTTGTTATATAATTTTATTGGTGTGACCCTTCTGATGTCCTGCCGATATACTAAGGATATGTATATTGTCATCGATAAGACCTGCATCAACTTATGCCGATATTTTTATATGTTAGAGATTTAGTGCCAGATGAATTTTATTGGATTTTATGGTGAAATATAAATCAGAATTTGGTAAAAAATGCTATATGAGGATTTTTATGTTTGTATTTTGAACCTTTTTTGGGAGACTAATAATCATGAAGGTTAATGAATTTGTCAAAATTTTATAGTTCCAACACTCTCTCAGCTATCTTTTGGGCCAATTTGGCCACATTTACTGTCAAGCTTGTAGCTTTTATTGTTGAATTTTCAAAAGCTCTCTTGATGATTAGCCCTCCCCTTAGGTGTGGGATAATATTATTTACATTTGGCTTTCTACCCTAGGATACCAATGCCCATATGGCCATAGTTTCATACTCCTCACTGAAGGCAGAGTCCTATAGAGATACCTTAACCTCTTCTTCACTATCTTGTATAGGGTGCTTGGACTGTAAGATAGCATTGAATGCAACTGCATCAACTATATCC
This sequence comes from Sequoiadendron giganteum, assembly GCA_007115665.2. Taxonomy (NCBI): domain Eukaryota; kingdom Viridiplantae; phylum Streptophyta; class Pinopsida; order Cupressales; family Cupressaceae; genus Sequoiadendron; species Sequoiadendron giganteum. Next base: position 627,801,428 of record CM021102.1, read on the forward strand.
CATTCAGGAAAAAGTAAGACACTAGCCTGAGTCACAAGTCTTCTTCCCTCCTCAAGAGTGATACCTTTGAATTCTTCCATTAATTCGGCCTTGAACTCATCATCATTCTTCTGTTCAAACCTATCAGGTCTCGATTCTCTCCTACTCTTGCATTTTTTTTGGTACTCTTCAAGTTTCATCCTCCAAACTAGTTGCAAGAATACATGAGTCTTTACAAATGCATCATCATCCAAGAATGCGTTGTAGGACTCCATCCTATCATCTTGTACACATTGCCCCTTTACATCCATGTTTTCTTTATCGCCTTATGTTTCTGAGACCAATCATTCATCTTGTCGACAAAATGATACTCGCCATGATGTCTTCTAGATCTCCCCACGGTGACATGTCTCACCGATACGCTTTTTCTCCGGTAAGACAACGTGCATCATCTCCTTGACACCTTTTATCTCTGCATGCTTGGTTCTGTCGGTGTAACCCGAGGGGTCGATAAGACTTTCTAAACTCTCCCTGACATCACTTGTCCCATCGAGTGAGACCTCCCTTTGCCTTATCAGCAAGACCAATAGTGCTTTGGGTAGTGTTTTGAAATCTCTCTCCGATGACCAAAGTCTCTTCGATAGACTTTACCTTTCTCCAATCGGAAAAAGGTAACTTAGCTCGATATGACCTCTCATCGTCATGCCGATATCTTTTGTCTTGTTGATAAGAAATACAAACCCGCATTCTTTTGGTATATAATTTTATCGATGTGACCCTTCTGATATCCTGCCGATATACTAAGGATATGTATATTGTCATCGATAAGACCTGCATCAGCTTATGCCGATATTTTTATATGCTAGAGATTTAGTGCCAGATGAATTTTATGGGTTTTTAATGCGAAATATAAATTGGAATTTGGTAAAAAATGCTATATAAGGTAGTTTAAAAGGAATATACTTATCTTCGATGTGGTTAATGAAGCCTTGACATAGTCTATTAGATTCCAAATTTAATTCTTAAAGGTCTACTTCTGATTCCAAGTGAAAATCTAAGTTAACCTAGGCATTACTATCCATATTTGTAAACTATTGCGTTACACATGGATAAATTATTTTTAAGATATCTTAAGCAAATACAACAGATTTAGTAGTAAATGGTGAGGTGTCTTATTAAACTATGCCAAATCCTCACTTTATCCCAATAATTGCAAAAGATAAATCGACTTGGTTATTTTTTATATAAAAAATGGGAAACCAAGGTCCCAACCCTATTACATAGCAAGCCCAGAGGATATGAAAAGAAAAACCAAAAAATAACTAACTATAAATAATTAATAGAAGAACAAAGAAAACTAGCACATAAATAAATAACAAACTAATTAAGCAAGGATAATATAGAGATTTCATATTAGGAAACCTCTAACAAATTCTATGGTGCAACAAGCCATAGTATTATTAAACTCACCTCAACAACAAAGTGTTAGAAATGGGAAATCTTCCTTTGATGACATACCATTTAGGTTCTAATTCATAAGCTCATATGCATGCCCAAGTTTTTCCACTTGTTTAATCCATTTCCAAATGAGCAATTTTCCAAGCATGAAGAATGAAAGAATAAACCCAAAAACGTGTATGATAGTAGAGGGAGTAGTTTATTTTGCATGGACTCTTCATTACAATTCAAAGTATCATGTATTCCTTCTCCCATAAAAGTTTTCATGGGAGAAAGGGGAGAATATTTCTAGTATTAGACACATCTAGCCTATCACCATTTTTGTTAGAAGAAAAGAGTAAATGCCAATGCCAAATCCAACACCATTTCTCATAGTGACCCTTTGTTGGACAAGGAAACACCAATGTCAATATTCACTACTCCAATCAATGGCTTCTATCCTTCTTTTTTTCCAAATATAGCTTGTAGGCCACCTCTATGACCACCCATCTCACTATCAATGTTTCCATCAGTATCCCAACTATTCAACGATCATTTTTCTAACGACTCCTTTCTCACTCTCTTGGACGACAAATGTGACATTATTTAGGATATTCAATGCCTAGATATTTTTTGGAAAGCTTTAAGGTCAAATATATAGTGGCATAGAACTCAATGCTATAGGAAATCATTCTTAGACAATCCCAATTGGTTCAATTCCTATGGATAGAAGGGGTTGATCATAATGAAGTGTTGAGATTCCTCAGCATCTCTTTTACCTTTTAGGTTTCTCCTTCCTCTTTCAGGAGACCTATCATTTCTAAAGCTGAGAAAAATTATCATATTAAATTATGAATCCCCTTTCTTTGGCAAGGAGATTCCATGTGTGTTCAAAAATTCTTGTTGCACACATTTCCATTACTCATGTTGCTAAGAACCTTGCAAATCCTTATATTTGAAGATTGAAAAAATCCAAAGGTATATTTTATGGCCTCCCTTTAACCAAGGAAAATGGATTCACAAAGTATCCTAGGAGTTTTATTATTTCCCTCATGACTATAATAGGCTTGGCTTACTTTATATTCACTACTCTTAATGGATCCATAATAGGCTTTGCTTTCTTTATATTCACTACTCTCAATGGCGCCATAATTTTAAATTTAATTTACATACTCTAAAACCTAACTAAACTAGGTTGTAGCTCGTCAAATTGGACAAGTGAAAGATCAATACTAGCACTGAGGAAGAGTTTGGAGGAGTGAAAACAAGGTCAAAAGTAGCGCCGACGAAGAGTTTGGAGCTAAAACAAGGTCAATAACAACACCGAGGATGAGGTTGAGGGCGCTCAAGGAAAATTGACGACCAAGGGATAATGAGTACTATAAGTTTGGCACCCCCATTCTCTTTAACCTACAATTTTCATGCCTAGTTTCCAAATAACTTCTCGTACGTTGGCCCCCCCATTCTCGTAAAATGGTATAAGATAAGATAGAAAAAATAAAACAGCTTAGTCTTTCACATTTTTATAGTGATTACTAGAGGCACATAGACCAATTCTTCATAATAGAAGAATTTGATCATACTTTTCCAATGATGGCATTATGAGAAAACCTTAGGTTAAATGAATAATTCATCTCATGTCCAACCGTATAAGAGAAGACCGCTGCTATGTGTACTTGGATAACATGGGGAAAGGATCTTTGGGCTCTTTCATAAATCTACGTATTGTTAAATTTTAACACCTAAAAGTGAGAATGAAGAATCTTTCCTAGGATGGTGGCCAATTATGCTTCTCAACACCTAGATTACAAAATCCTTGTTAATATCATTGCCATCACAATTAAACCTATTGCTTGAGATATAGTCATAGAGGTAAACAAATTGGCTTTCTTGATAGTAGATACATTCTAGACAATTCAATCCTTGCATCAAAGATTGTTGAATGGGCCCAACAAACTACTCATGATGCCCTTACTATTAAGTTAAAAGTTTGACAAGGCATATGATTGCATCCAATGTCCTTTCATTTATAAAAGGCTCAAATGGATTTATTTTCAACCCTAAATTATTAGGTTTTACATGGAACATTAGGATTTTTATGAAAGTCAAGGTAAAACCCAACCTTAGGTTCCTCCCAAACAATGTAACAAGCCATCACAAGGGCAAAACATAAATGGAATTCAAAGAACAAGATTTGAAACTCCATCAAATCCACCATGATGCACACCAATCCACCGAGTTACAGTTCCAAGATAGTGGGTGGATTGGTGGATGCCATTTCTATTTAGCCCTCAAACCCTTACATAGGCACAATAGGGCAGTCCCTGTATTTGATTGTTTAATCCCACAAAATAATGATTGAGAACTTCAAAAAAAATGCAAATGAATGGGAACACATATATTTATCTACACCAATGATCTTAGAGCATTTCAAGCTTGTGTGGATCCATACAACACAAAAGAACTTCAGAAAAATTGTAAAAACACATAAAATTGCTTCAAGAACATGGTATCTGATATGAAATTTTGGTATCAACTCCTCCAACAATTGCAATGGGATGGGAATACAATATGATAGAAGTGGGATAAAAAATGCATCATTTAAATCATCAAACCAATATGCAAAGATGAAAGAAAGTGCTAACCCCTTAAATTGAAAAAGTTTCTTTTAACTTTAAGTTTGTTGGGTAGCCAATTCTTTTAAGTTATCAAATCCTACCATTATACATAATCAAAATGTTGTTGTTTCAAATGACTATAAGAACTAACTTTCACTATTTGAAGATGTTGAAACCTTCTCATAGAGAATTAGAACATTGATGCGACCACTCATCCTACCTTAAAACATACCAAAAGTCTCCTAGGAATTAGACGTAGGAAGATTTAAGATGACTTAAACATTTTTTATTGCCAAAGCATAAAATTATGATGACTTTACCAGGCCTAGTACACACTCCCTCCCCATTAACCACTTAGACATATGGAAATTAAATGTATATTTACTGCTATTTTTAGTCATGTATGTGTTCAATAAACCACTTGGTGGTGTTTCCCATCAATTTTATTTACTTGAATAAAGAGCAAAAGTCCTTTGATTAAAAATAGAGAATACATTTGATGCCTTGGTTGTGTAACTGGTGGACCATAGTCACATTTAACACTTATTACAAATTTTGGGAGTTAAAACGTTAAGTAGATTTGATTTGTGATGGACACATTTGGACGGTAGTAACAATAACTTGCAATCTATCAAGACTTGATTACCTTATAACCTATCAAATTCTAGTGATGAAATAGGTATTTGTCCAACATCCTTATGAGTGCAGGTACCACCAAATAGGTATTTGTCAGCTTTGTCTTCCTCAAGCGAGGGAAATTCAGGAAGAGAAGAGGAAAGTGAGACATGTAGTAGGTCTAAAAGAGGGAGACCAACTAGAGGTCAAAAAATTAGAAGAAAATTCCGTAAATGCATGGAGTTTTTTCTTGCTGAAGGGGAGTTAAGTTCTTATGATGATGAGAGCATAGGCGACATCGAGGTGCCCTTGAGGTACAAACATCTATAGAAACAATGGGTACCCAAGGAACTTCCTCCAATAAAAACTGATATTTGTGTCAATGAGAGGATATATCACATAGCACCATCGTCATTACATGGTTTGGGCCTATTTTGCATGGATAGCATAAAGGTTTGTTACAAAAAAGTTACTGAGTTGATGGAGTATGTTGGACCCTATTATAGTTACAAAGATTGGAAATGTAACTCAGATTTTTCAGAATTGTGGATGCTAACTACTACACAAGATTAAACATCAATTCTAATCTAAATAAAACAAAAAAGAATGATAAGTAAGCATGATTAATCAAAACTAATAAAACTAGAATGATCTCAGTGAATATGCAAATACTTCCTCGATTTATCTCAATTGCCCTTCTCCATCTTGCTGTATTGTTATTCTTGCCCTCATATTTCTGTGTTTGAATGCAAGCATAACTTCGTTGAGTGTCTCAGCAAAATATCGCAGATTGTTTCTCTTCTCAAAAGTGTATGATTTCGGGAGGAGAAATAATGATAATGACAAGCCATTTTATATATTTTGTGTTTTCAAATGATCGGCTCAGATTGAAAGAGAGATCGACGGATGAGATTGATGAATGCCATGCGATGAGTTATGTGACAGAGAGAACGTGAGTTAGAACATGAGTTCAACTGCAGGTAAAGACTAATTTTAGAACATGAGTTAGAACACGAGTTCCAATCTTCATCTTCAAAAAATAAAAGAGATAGACTTTCTATGCAAAAGCCAAAGTTAGAAGTTGGAGAATAAATGCATGATAAATGCATGTGAATGCAAACTTGAGTTAGTTAATTAAATAAAGATATTTAATTAATAAATATAGATCATGCATATGAGTTGGAACTAGTTAATCGACTAGTTGTGACGGAGAGTTCTCTCATAGAGATAACTCGAGTCAGACGATAAGTGCATGTAAGAGATAACTGAATGTTAGAGGAATGTGACATAATTAATTAAATAATGAATTAAATGTTAATTTAATTCAACATTTGAAATATGAGACTTTTAATTAAATAAATAAAGTAATTTATTTAATTTGGCTGTTGAAAAGGATAAAATGAATAATTAAATAATAAATATTTAATTATAGATGAAAAGGGGTTAAATGAATAATTAAATAAAGATATTTAATTATAGTTGGAAAAGTATGATAAAGGGGAATTAAATAATAAATTATTTAATTGATAGATAAAGGGGAAAGAATTAATTAGTTCGCAACATAATTAAATAAATATGATTTATTTAATTAATTAAGTTGAATAAAGGATGATTATGAATTAATGAATTAATTAAAAAGGGTATTTAATTAATAGAGGAAATATGTGTTAGAAAGGCAATTAAATAAGTAACATTATTTAATCAAGACGACGGACTATAGAAAATTATGTTGAAATGTGTACTCGCAGGCCTCGACCAATTTTTAGTATCTACAGTTTGCCCCTCTTTGATACAATGTTGGTACAACGTTGTGTCAAAGAAAATATGCCCCGGTCGTGCCCCTGTATGAAACAAGTTAGGGTATACCCCAGTGAAAGGGAGAATGACAAGGAGGTAGTGGTATGCCCCCTCGAGAGGATAGGTGGGTTTGAAGAACATGAGTGTGCTCTCGAAATGGATAGATAATGGTGGCGAAGATGTAGAAAAGAAGAAATGTTAGTAAGAAATAATTAATGTTGGTTAATTTGAGAAAAAGACATAATCTTCGATATATTGCCAAATACGCTATACTTGCTTGTTATCATCATTGGGTGGGCATGACACAAATGGATGGTAAACACTATGATATGAGATAGACCATAGTGTACAAAATCATCCATCTGCGAAAAACAGACAGTCGTAGACAAGGAGTGTCTTAACTCAGAATAAGGACAAGATACCCCAGTCGTTTGGTCAAGACAAACCACAGACAACAGACAAATAAAAGATGGGTCATGGGACGTCATTGCTCCTCTAAATCCTTGATAGGACATCCTTGAGGAAACTAGTAACATGATTCAAAAAGCCAAAGTTTAAAACACAATTGGCAGACAGCAACCAAAGAAAAAGAATCTTGAGACGTCGTTGCTTCTCTAAATCCTTCAAGGGACATCCTTGAGAAAGCTATTAATAGGATCTTGCACAAATCGATAAAAAGATAAGACAAAATAAGATATAAAGTCATAAAGCCAAATAAATGTATTCACCAAAACTTGATTTTGTGGGATTGTTTGATGTTGATGTTTGACATAGCGTAATGTGAGAGAATGACACATACCGCCTAAGATGTTGAGTCTGGTTTTGACTTGGTGACTTCTGTATAAGGCATGACAAAGCCTGGTTTCAGTAAGACACGTGTCGTATAAGACATTGGAGTCTGATGATGTTGACGTGACAAGCCACATGAGACTATGACAATTTGATGACATCTGTTGACAAGAAAGACATATCTTGCTAAGACATGGGTTGATCACTTTGACAATGTGTTTGATATTGACTTGATGACAAGTTGAGTGTGTGCGTGTAGACAGTGTATGACATGAGACGATACCTTAAACTATGATATGCAACTTGTGTGATAGTGATAGTGAATGAACCCTATTGGACTAACCTAGTGTGGTCTCGGGAGCTCATCAATTGATTAGCCTTGCCTACATTGTACACGCAGAGACCTCGTAGTTCGACACAACCAATGACTTTGAATATACAAAGAGTCATTATTTAAATGTGTGTGACACATGACAAACCTAGACTGACAGACCTAATGCCTCGGGGGCACATTGATTGATGGCCTTTCCTACGTCCCAGTCACAGAGGCAACGTAGTTCGACTATGACTACGACTGACTTAACATGACTGACTTGACACTGTTTTGTTTTTGGTATTTTCTGACATGTTTTTATTTTTTTGGATTTTTGAAGTTTTCTAATGTTTTTGTTTTTTTCAAGACATTTTCTAATGGTGTGATGCTATGTACAAGGCGTTCATGGAATAGAACAAGGATTTTCCCCCAGTCGGGAATAAGACTTGCAAGATGGAATGGATCATATGACGGAATGGATGTTTAGATGTCAATCATTCCAAATGATGGATAGGACAACCATTTATTATGAGTGATGGTGAAAAAGTCTGATTAGAATGATGGTAGATGGAAGAGTGAGCTTGACTACACATGGCGCCTGTTCACCAGGTTTTCACCATGGTACTTATCCATAGCGCCACCGAAGTGGTTTTCACTAGTGGATGGATTTATTTCTCTTTACTATTTTGATTTTCTCAAATTTTTTTTTTTTTGTGGTGTTACAAAAACGCCTATTTCTAGGTTTTCATCAAGGTAACCATTTTTTTGTATTTTTCCAGATTAAGACACGGATTCTCAGAAGCTAAGCATAGAACCTCTTTAGATGCAAACTGTTGATAGGTGACAAAAGCAGATCTCCTTCAGGAGTAGATAGTTGGTACGCTCCTGACCCAAAGGCTTCTGTGACAATGTACGGCCCTAACCAGTTAGGCTCAAACTTTCCTGGTTTCTCTCGTTCAGCTTGGTTCTTCGGATTCTCCATTAATACCAGGTCACCAATGTCAAAATACCTATTGAGAACCTTCCTATTGTAGCTCCAATGAAGACAATTCTGATATGCTTGCAAATGATCTAATGCTTTCTATCTTCGTTCATCCAGTAATTCAAGCTCTTGTAGCCTAGAGACACGGTATTCTTCATCATCGATATGACCCTTCAAAGATACCCTTAGAGAAGGTATTTTGACCTCTATAGGTAAGATAGCTTTGGACCTGAATATGAAGGAAAATGGAGTGGCGCCGGTGGGAGTGCGGATGCTTGTGTGGTAAGCCCATAAGGCAGGATTAAGCTGTAGGTGCTAGTCACGACCAGCGTCATTGACAGTCTTTTTATGGATTCTAACAATGGTTTTATTAGATGCCTCAACTTGGCCATTACCTTGTGGGTAATACGGGGTGGAAAAATGATGCTTGATGTGGAATTCTTCACATAAATGGCGTACTTCTTGGTTCTTAAATGGGCGGCCATTATCTGTGATTATGGATTGTGGTACACCATACCAACAAATGATATAGTTCAGAATAAACTTAGATATTTGGGTGCCAGTGATGTAGGTCATGGGAATGGCTTCAATCCACTTGGTGAAGTATTCGGTAGCGGTAATGATGAATTTGTGGCCATTGGATGATGGTGGGTGTATCTTACCTATGAGGTCGAGTCCCCATTGGGCGAAATTCCATGGTGAAGTAATCAGTCGAAGCTCCTGTGCTGGCGCTCTTATCAAGTCTCCATGTATTTGACATTGTCTACATGTCTTCACAAAGACGTATGATTCTTTCTCCATAGTAGGCCAATAGTAACCTAGTCTCATAATCTTATGGGCTAAGGTTGGACCACTCGAATGGGATCCACATATACCCTCGTGCACTGCTAGCAAAGTTGTTTGTGCTTCTTCAGCATCGAGACATCTCATTAGGGCGTTGTCTAAGGTGTGTCTATATAGGGTTTCTTCGATGATGGTGTACTTGGCAGACTTACGAATGAAGGTTCGACGTTGGTTATTGGACAAGTCTTGAGGTAAGGTTTGATTTGTTAGATAGTTGAATATTTCTTTATACCAAGGAGATGTAGGACCAACAATGGTACACACCATCATAGTATTGGGGATATCGTAATTAGAGACCAAAATTTGTTCAACCAGAAACTTGAACTTGGGCACGTTACTCAGAATATCCAACAAGGAACCCACGGTTTCCATAGCATCTGCAGCTCTATTCTAAATGCGTGGTATTTGTTGAAAAGTTATGTCCTTGAAATATTGTTTGAAACTATTAGCCATTCTCTTGTAAGGGGCAAGCTTCTCATCCTTAGTTTCGTACTCATCATTTACCTATCGGATTACCAGTTGAGAGTCGCCAAAGACATGTAGGCTCTTAATGTTCCATTGTGCTGCCATTTTCAAGCCTGTCACTAAGGCTTCATATTCTGCTACATTGTTTGTACAAGGGAAAGCAATCCTAAATGATTTGGGAATGGTATCACCTTGAGGTGTGACAAATAAGACACCAGCTCCTGAACCACGATTTGTATGTGACCCATCAAAGTACAGTTTCCAGTCGGTTTTAATGTCAATGTTGAATAGAAATTCATCTGGAAAATCTGCCACTAAGGGATGATCTGCTTTTATAGGTGCATCAGCTAACTGATCTACAATCACCTATCTTTTTATAGCCTTCCTCTCGACATACTCAATGTCATACTCACTAAGTATCATGACCCATTTAGCCAATCGGCCTGTTAAAGCTGCCTTACTTAGAAGATATTTGAGTGGATCAATTTTTGCAATTAACACTGTTTGTCAATTGAGCATGTAGTGCCAAAGTTTTTGGGTAGCAAAAACTACCGCAAGATAGGCACGTTCTATGTTGTTGTAATTCAATTCATAGCCCACTAAAGTACGAATGATGTAATAGACCGCTCTCTCATGACCTTGATCATCTTTTTGTGCGAGAAGAGCCCCTAATTCTGATTGAGTTGCTGAAATATATAAGATCAAAGGCTTTCCTTTTGTAGGTGGCATTGAGACTGGTGGAGTTAGCAAATAGTCCTTGATTTGTTGGAATGCTTCTTGGCATTTAAGCGTCCACACAAATGGTACTCCTTTCTTGAGTAGATGTTGAAATGGATGAATCTTATCTGTCAGTTGTACTATGAATCGCCTAATTGATTGTAGTCTACCCTGTAGAGTTCTGAGTTGTCCTATGTTGACTAGAGGAGGAATTTCTATGATAGCTCTTACCTTCTCTAGATCTACTTCAATGCCTCTTTGAGAGATGATATACCCTAACAGTTTCCCCGATTTGACTCCAAAGACACACTTCTTCGGATTCAGCCTGACATTGTAGTTCTCTAGCCGTTGGAATATCTTATTTAAAACCTTTAAGTGAGCTTCTCTTGTTTCTAATTTTGCTATAATGTCATCGACGTAATCTTCCATGAGAATGTGTACAAAGTCATGGAAAATTGTAGTCATTGTGCGTTGATAAGTAGCTCCTATGTTCTTAAGCCCAAAAGGCATAATGTTCCAACAGTATGTACCCCATGGACACGTGAAAGCTATCTTATGCTGGTCTTCAGTTGCTATTTTAATCTGGTTGTATCCCGAAAAACCATCCATGAGGGATAGCATCTCATACCCCGCTGTACGATCCACTATCATATCTATATTCGGTAAAGGGAAGTCATCCTTAGGACACGCCTTGTTGATGTCTCTAAAGTCTATGCAAATTCGAATGCCCCTAGTTGGTTTAGTCACGGGTACACGATTCGATATCCAATCTACATAGTCTATTGTCCTTATGAATCCTACATCCAAGATTTTCTTTAGTTCTGTCTTGACCAATAGAGCAATCTGCGGGTGCATTTTTCTTAACTTTTGTTTGACTGGTTTGATGCCTGGCTGTAATGGTAAATGGTGCAATATTAGATCTGGATCCAGCCCAAGCATGTCAGCATATGACCATGCAAAGTTTATCTGTCTCTTTTGGAAGAAGTCCTTAAACTCAGGTTTTTCTGTCTCTGTTAAAGAAGCTGCAAAATATACCATCTTTGGATTCTCTTCTGTACCTATATTGACTGCAATTGATTCTTCTACTAGCATTGGTGACTTTTCCTATTCAACGGGGAGAATATTTAAACCTCTATCCTTGGGTGCCTCAGGGAGGTTTTTGCCCTTGGATACGTCCTTTATTTTGACTTTTTCTTCATCCAAAGGTGCCTTTCGGTTTTCACCTAGGGACTCATCATTGTTCTTTTCATTGTCTTTTTTCTTTTTATCCTCATTTTTGCGACTAGAGGTGTAAATAGACTAACCAAAATATGATTTATCGTCCAAGTCTATGGTAAAACCAGCTTTATGATCCCCTCTTGGTATGCCTTCTCGAAGTCCCATGAACTCAGCAATTGCTTCGTCATTCTCGAATGTGTCTAAGATAGGTGTACCTTGTTGATCCCAGTCTATAAGTTTGGGATATATGAGGGGCATGTCATCATCAGAATTTTTAAAGGTAGCCACTGGCAAGGTGAATAGTGAATGGTTGACATGGTCATAGAAGTTCTGGACTAACTCTTGCTGGGTCTTTTCCTTATGGGTAGGTAAACGTTGATGTGGGACCATTTCCTGGGATAGGTCGTTAGAAGATGGTGGTTCAGGTGCCCAAGATGCACAATTGATTTTTTCCCAATAATAGATCTTATGCCATTCTTCTTTGGAAAAATGTTTCTTAGGACAAGGACTAGATGGTTTGGGTATAGGTTTCACGTTTAGGTCCAATTCTCCAAATAGTGCATCTATGTTCATGGTGCTGGTAGATGAAAGGGAATCCCATTCACCATCGCTTGAGTAAGGGGATTCATCAAAGATTGGAGGGCTGTCGTAAAATGGGGGAGGTGGATCATGAGATGTCTCGGTGTCTGCGTAAGCACTCACTTCCTCTTGAAATAGTGATGAAGTACTAGGAAACCCAATTCTAAGCGGTTGACACCTTAGCCCTAAGTATTTCGGTCGTGGGTGGACAGTAATCGGTTCTGTCCTTCCATTTTGATGTAGCCCTAACCCACTGTGCTCGTCATAGCCTTCCTTTTGCATTATCTTAAAGCCTTTACCATATTGGTTTTTAGCTATTTGAATAGACGAGGAGGGGTATTCATGTTCTTCTTGATACAACCAGGAATCACCTTGGTCCACAATTTCCTCGCTTAGCTCTCCCCATTTGATCAATGTCGTTGTAGGGGGAACATTGAATATGACTATTGACTGTATTCTATCTACCATAGGTAGGCCATATGCCTTAGGTGGAATCAGTTGACTGACATAGTATGATGCCTTTATACGATACTCGCTAAAGCCCTTGTCTTGGATTTCAAGTTTAGGAGTAGTTGATGGAGGTGTGAATGATTTGGACTTAGTGAGATGTGATGAGTCAATTTATTGGGATGAATTGGATGATGAAACTTCTTGATTAACTGGTACTTGGCATTGTGGAATTTCCTTTAGGCTTGTACAATACAAAAACGGATTTGGATCACCATCAATAGTGATCTCGCTGCCATTATGTGGAAATTTGAGACATTGGTGATACATTGAAGGTACAGCTTTCATTGCATGTATCCAAGGTCTACCTAACAACAAATTGTACGGAAGAGTGAGATCCAAGACTTGGAAGCTGGTGTTCATGATTGCTGGACCAATTTTGATAGGGAGTGTGACCTCTCCTTTGGATGATCTTTCCTCATCATCGTAAGCCTTGATGACTATACTCTTAGAGGTATCTACGCAATCTTCTGAGAATCTTAATGCCTTAACCAATTTTAGGGTACACAGGTTCAAACCTGCTCCTCCATCTACCAAGACTCGTCTGACTTTGGTTTCATGGACTAAGACTTCAAGATGTAATGGGTCATTATGATCAGATTTTTCTGTCGAGTAATCCTATTGGGAAAATGTAGCATGGTGCGAATTGGTTAAATATCCCACCATCTCTTCAAAATGATTGACATCTAAATCAGTAGGGACAGTTGTGTTCTGCAAAGCTTTATCGAGAATGGCTCGATGCTCAGGTGATAAGGTCAATAGTTCCAAGATAGATATTTGCGCAGGGGTTTTACTCAATTGATCAAGAAGGTTGTACTTGAACTTGGAAGCTTGTGTAGATGGCTCAGAAGAATGACTTGGAATAGTGATCTTGGTTCTACATGTGTTAACACTACATTCTAGAGGCTTCCTAATGGTGAAGGTATCGACATGCTCATCTGTAGCACGGAGGCTATTTATAATCTTTCCTTTTCCATAGTCAAAAATTGGTGTTTGCGTAATTGATTGATGGATCAGTCTTAGTTCCCAAACCGAAGGCTTTTCCTTTTGTGTGGTCATGTAATGGGTCCTTGAAGACCTTATGATCACTGCTCTTGGTGTTTTTCTGTCCACCGACCTCTATGGTTCCGGTCTCCACAAAGTCTTGGATAATGCCCTTGAGTTGGCGACAATTTTGTAGGCTATGTCCTTTTATTTGATGATATTCAAAATGGGCTTTGTCATCCCACCAGGAAGGTTTAAATTGTCCAGGATCATATTCTCTTGGTTCCAACGGTTTGATGAGATTGTGTTTAATCAATTCTTTGTAAATAACCTCGATCGGTTGTCCTAGAGGAGTAAATTCACGTGTTGGAAATCTTCTTTGAGGTCGTTGTTGCTGTGAATTTTGGAGATAGTTAGCCGTTTGATCTGGATTATCCATTGTGTCTTGATTTTGGTTGTATCCTTTCAGTGTGATAACTAGCCTTGTATATATGTTTTTAGCATCGACAATGCCATCATTTGTAACATTCTTGTTTTTGGACCAGAATTGTCTTCTATCATTTGGCACGTTTTGATTTTGGACAGTAGGATTCCTACTTGGTACCTTTATTTCGCCTTTGTCAATAAGGCCTTTCTCAAGGATGATGCCTTTCTGTACCAAGTCTAGGAATGAGGTACAACAATGTACTCTTAAATCACTCTACAGTTTTGGATTGATGTTCTCTAGGAATATCGTGACCTTTTGTTTCTCTAGTATCTCAACTGGACATCTGCTAGCTAGACTTCTCTACCTCTGAAAGAAAGTGGTGAAAGTTTCTCCATCTTCTTGTGTCATGTGGCACAAGGTTGCTATTGTTATCTCATTGTCTATGTTGAAGGCGAAATGTTTGACAAACTTTTCAGCTAATTCTCCCCAAGAGCATATACCATATGGTAGTTTAGAAAACCATTCCAGTCCTATCCCAACAAGGGTTCATGGAAATAGTCTCATCAAATATGTGGGGTCATACGATATGTCCATGCATGCTATTGAGAACTCCCTAATATGTTCTAGAGGATTCTTTTTCCCGTTATACTTAGGCAAAATCGATATAATGTATCCATGGGGAAAAGGTGTCATGTAAAGCGCTTTGTCAAATGGACATGGACATAAGTCTTGTTATAGTTCGTTTGCCTGACATAGACATATTATCCATTTGTTGTTGGAGAGTTTGCATTTGATTCTGAAGGACATCGACTTGTGTCAAGGACATGGTGTTGGCGTTGTTCAGATCAATGTAGACATTCTGATATGCCATGTTTTGCGACGGGTTGTGATTTGGTGAAGGAATATATCCCATTTGAATAGTCCGTTGTGGGATAGGAATATATCCTGTGTGAATGGTTTGACTTGGGATAGGAATATTCGTACCTGCCTTGGATCTCTTACCAATCGTGTTGGTGCCAAAGGGGTTGGATGAAGTTGCTCCCGTCGTAAATTGTAAACCTTGTGTTATGTTGAAAGGGGTTGTGTTTACAATTGATGATGTCTGAGTTGGTATGCTAGTTGGTATTGCTGCGGTGATTTGGGGCATAGAACCACTTGATGTCACTATTTGCATTGGTTGGGTAGATGTCGTTTTCAATGTGTGAATGTCAAATCCTGGTGGTAGTGTGGCACCTTCTACTAGCAATTTTGCTAGATAGCATTGGGGATCATTTTCCAAGCACTCATCCATGAAGGATGCAAATTCAGGATCTTGGAGTGCAGACTCTATGTCTTCAACAAAGACTCGTCCATTGGCGTCTCTAGTGACAAATTTATCAAGCAATGGTTTGTGTGGTTTGTTCTTCCTAGGTGGTTGAGTGCTGAAAGGATTGATAAACTCATTGGGGTCTGCCATTTCTTTGTGCCTCTTTTGAGACCTTGTTTCAACCATAAAAAAGTTGCTCAAAATGGGGTAATGCAGACTATGCCTAAGAACTGATATGACCTAATTCTATGTTTTTGGATTTTTTTTTCGACAATAAGGATGTTGCTAAAATGATTTCTAGAAAGACGTATACTGAGATGACGTATGGTAAGACAGACAATATGTAAGACCTCATGTAGACTATGATTCTAAAATGGGTATAACCTACCTCCTATGGAGTAAATGCATGCAAGGATTTGTTTTGACCAAGGAACCTGATTGTAGGACAAATGACAGTTGACAAAGTGAACTTTCCAAACTAGACTTGTTGAGCTAAAAAGATTCACTAGATAAGACTACGGTGACTAGGTTCGATGAGTGTGACAAATTGGGACATGAATTTATCCAAAGATGAGGAAACTTATCTATGCTGTGATATGCAATTTCCTAGGGAGTATCTAGATGCATGCAACTTAGGATGACAATGATGAAGATGTGGATTGTAACTAAGATTTTCGAGGAAGTATCTATATGCATGTGACTTTGGATGACTATGATGAAGACGTGGATTGTAACTAAGATGTATATAACCACCTAATGGATGCAAGATTTTTGAGCAAAATTTTGACAGTTTCTGTTTAGACTCAGTTTGCAGTTTTGATTGTTCTTTGTTAATAGGCAGATGCAGTTCACCTAACAGTTGCGGTTCAGGATTTGACAGTTGCGGTCTTTCCTATGACGGTTGCGGTTTAGTATTTGACAGTTGCGGTGTTTCTGACAGTTGCGGTCTTTCCTAGGACAGTTGCAGTTTACCAATTCACATGCGTTTTTCCTATTCTAGACTCTAAAAACTAGTTTTCCTGATAGACACTTGCGGTTCGGACTTTGACAGATGCGGTTTGCATGGACACATGCGACTCAAGATGTGACAGATATGCTTCAAAAATTCGATATTGTGAAAATTATGACAGACAGATGCGATTATTCCCCTAACAGATGCGACTCTCTGATACAGATGCGGTGATTAAACTGATAAATGCGACTCTGTTCCTGACAGTTGAAATTTTTTTTCGAAAGTTGTTTGATTGACTTTGTTTGTTTGATCAAGATTTTGGCAAATACAACAAATAGCAAACACGGAATTCAAAGTATTTTCAGTTTTGTGATGAATGGACTATTGAGACTCGAAAAACATTTACACCCTAGGTTTTTAGGACAGTACTTGTTGAATTCTTACTTGGATTTCTCCAGCTACGCATATTTACGGTGGATGATTAGTAGCTTGACCCCACTAGCTCCCCTCCACGACACTCACTTATACGGGGCAACCAAGCTACAGTACCCATGAATCTCCCATGGCATACTTTTCATCTCTACATGTAAACCATAAGATTGTAAGACGGCTTCACAGGTCCGACCTGCTGCACCAATAAGTAGATAGGATTTTGGTAACTCTACAACAAGGATTTTAATTCGGGCATTCCATTCATGGGACACTAACCAACATCGGTGAGAGTCCATTTCTGTCCATCTCGTCGGATTAGTGTGCGTGATTCTTGGGGTTTCCCCAAGAATCCACTTTTATATACCGGCTGGAAGTTGCTTGGCTTTAGCGTGCTACCAGTCTGAGTCATCTTGGGGTGAGTACTTTTTCCCACCAAGACAGGCCCAAGTTCTAGAGTCAGCAACCATTTCTCTTAAACCTAGGATCACATGACTACGCAAGGGGAGAGGATACTTTGGTGTACTGAATCGTAAGGGTTTATAGATATGTGCAAAGCACCAAACAAAGAAGATAGTGGTTCTTTTTATTCCAAATGACAATTTTCTATCTATCAAACAGAAAATTCATTTTAATCCCACACGATGATTATCTATCTACCAAACAAAAGCTTATTTAAATAAATTAACACAAAGGCATTAGGTCCTGCATGTAATTTATCAGTAGTTCATAGTCTTCAGCTTTCGTCCTGCAAAAAAATTGTCTTGTGTTTTAATTGTCTTCAAAGCTTCGTCCTGCAAACACTATGTTATTCCTTTAGAATTTATTTAGCTCCAAGTTTTTTTTTTCCACTTGATCTAATGTGTGCTTTGAAGTATTTTTTTTTTCTGCACATGCACAAACCGAACAAAGCCAAAACCCTAATAGCTAGTCAAGAAAAATCTGATTTTTGGAAATATTTTTGATAGTAAAAATAAAACTACAGAGAATAGACCCATACTCAAATTTCAAGATCTTTCCAAAAATGTAAATAAATCTGAAAGATTGTCTGTTTTGCACCTGAAATTAATTTTTTATGTAAAAATCATAAAAAAATTATTAAAAATTTAAAACACATCCAAAAAATCTGCTTTTTTTACTGAAGGTGCCTGACATAATTTTAAATCTACATAAAAAATTTAGTGAATAGATTTGCAACTTTTTGTGAGATTCAAACAAATATCTATGAAACCATAATTTTCAAAGATCTATTGTTTAAATAAAAAAAATTTATCCAAATTTAAAACCTAAAGAATAGACCCCTATTCAAATTTAAGTCTCTTTCCAGAAATGTAAACATATCCAAAAAATTCGACAAATTTCTCTCAAAATTGATATTTTATGAAAAATAACAAAAAAATTATAAAACATTCAAAACATCACCAAAAAATCTAATTTTTTTTGTGAAAGCTCTTGAGAATGTCGTCTACTTGCAAAAAAAATTTTGTGAAAAAATATGTAGCCTTGTAAAAGTTATGGTCAAATATGTCAGGTTCACCAAATGTAACTCAGATTTTTCAGAATTGTGGATGCTAACTGCTACACACGATTAAACATCAATTCTAATCTAAATAAAACAACAAAGAACAATAATTAAGCATGATTAATCTAAACTAATAAAACTAGAATGATCTCACTGAATATGCAAATACTTCCTCGATTTATCTCAATTGCCCTTCTCCATCTTGTTGTATTGTTATTCTTGCCCTCAAATTTATGTGTTTGAATGCAAGCATAACTTCGTTGAGTGCCTCAGCAAAATATCAAAGATTGTTTCTCTTCTTAAAAGTGTATGATTTCGGGAGGAGAAATAATGATAATGACAGGCCATTTTATAGATTTTGTGTTTTCAAATGAGCGGCTCAGATTGAAAGAGAGATCGACGGATGAGATTGATGAATGCCATGCGATGAGTTATGTGACAGATAGAACACGAGTTAGAATGTGAGTTCAACTGCAGGTAAAGACTAATTTTAGAACATGAGTTAGAACATGAGTTCCAATCTTCATCTTCAAAAAATAAAAGAAATAGACTTTGTACGCAAAAGCCAAAGTTAGAAGTTGGAGAATAAATGCATGATAAATGCATGTGAATGCAAACTTGAGTTAGTTAATTAAATAAAGATATTTAATTAATAAATATAGATCATGCATATGAGTTGGAACTAGTTAATCGACTAGTTGTGACGGAGAGTTCTCTCATAGAGATAACTCGAGTCAGACGATAAGTGCATGTAAGAGATAACTGAATGTTAGAGGAATGTGACATAATTAATTAAATAATGAATTAAATGTTAATTTAATTCAACATTCAAAATATGAGACTTTTAATTAAATAAATAAAGTAATTTATTTAATTTGGCTGTTGAAAAGGATAAAATGAATAATTAAATAATAAATATTTAATTATAGATGAAAAGGGGTTAAATGAATAATTAAATAAAGATATTTAATTATAGTTGGAAAAGTATGATAAAGGGGAATTAAATAATAAATTATTTAATTGATAGATAAAGGGGAAAGAATTAATTAGTTCGCAACATAATTAAATAAATATGATTTATTTAATTAATTAAGTTGAATAAAGGATGATTATGAATTAATGAATTAATTAAAAAGGGTATTTAATTAATAGAGGAAATATGTGTTAGAAAGGAAATTAAATAAGTAACATTATTTAATCAAGACGATGAACTATAGAAAATTATGTTGAAATGTGTACTCGCAGGCCTAGACCAATTTTTCAGTATCTACAGGATGCAATTGGTTTGATATACATGAAGTATGCATAGGTATACACTATCAGCAAATTATATACAACTAAAAGATAAGGATCAAAATAAAGGAGTGGCTAGGTAGATTGACTGGAGGCCAAAAGCATTAGGGAATATTGCAAGGTTTATAAATAGTACATGACTTGGGTCAACAAATAAGCAACCCAATTGTATATTCGAGGTGCGAGAGGGAAATCGTGTATTCGTATGTGCGATAAAATCAATAACTGTAGGGGAAGAGTTGCTAATCGATTGCAATTTGAATCGCTTAGATACAAAGACAATTACTATGGGGGTGGTATGTACTATATACCATTTTACCCAACCTCCAATTAATGACTCCAATATACCATTTTATTGTTATATTTTTTTTTGTAAGTCTATTGGTTTCATTTTGGTAATGTTTTTTATATTTAATTTTTGTCACAGTGGGACATTGATCATACAAGGAAGGCTCCGGCCTAGAGCGTAGATCACGATCCATCTTCAGGCACTTCTATCTGATAGGTTTACCTCATTATAATTTTACAAATTAGATACAAGCAAAATGTTTTATTATTATGTTTTTTTCATGAGTTTATTGGGTTAATTTCGTTAATGTTTTTAATATTCTTATTGCAGTCGGCTGATTGGGGAAAGGCACCAGCAATATAGGAGAACATCCATATGGAGGTGGAGTCACTATTATGCGATGATGACATCGCATTTTCCACAAACCCTGCGGATATGATGAAGAAGGCCCAAAAAAAAGCAATCAAAAAATCTTTAAGTTGATATTTGTAGTGCCTCAAACAGATGAGATAAGAGAAAGGCTTAAACTATTGTCTGAGAGAGCACAGAACTTGCAAGTAAGTTGTCATGAGATCTTTAATTATAACATAATTTCATTCATGGTTTAATATTTTTTACTCTTTTATGTCATGAACTAAAATATGTGTTGTTTTTACAGGATTATTTGCGTCCTCATCATGTTGTTGGCCATGATGAAGGTATTGCAAGTGTTTCCTAGGAAGTAGGGGAGGGTACAAGTGTCAATCTTGATCTTCTTACGCATACAACACTTTGTCTGGCCCCATCATTCATGCCTATATTGTCAATTGAAATGTCGGCAACACATACCATGCAGGCATTCGATAGTCCACCATCTGGCAGTGAACACATGCCACTACATGTGTCAGTACCTGTGGATATAGAAGCCGCTAGTATTGGTGATGTTTTAGCAACATTTCCTGGATCTTCCTATATTACTAGTACGGGAACATTGCCGGTCACATTTGTGGTGATCGAGGATTTCCTTCCCATAAAGATAGAGAAGGTCCCAGGTACTTTAAAATGTTTTAATTATAATTATATATAATCCAATTGAAATTTACTTATTGATCACTCTTTATAGACTAATGATCACATGATCATTTTGTAGGAAATAATGTTTTTTATAAACATCTAAGTGATATTACATTGGAGCTCTTTGGGCCCACCATACGTACACGATGGAATGCCCAAAATTAAGATTTAAAAGATGAGCTCATTAACCATTTAGTTGTGTTGTTCGGTGATAAAAAATTCAACCAAACCAAGGTCCTTAAGAAAGCTGGTACCTATCTAAAGTATGTGAGGGACCAATATAGGTCACATTTAGAGAAGAACAGAAAGTACGAGTGTCCCCCCATGATTCTGGAAAGGGAGTGGAAGGACATGGTGTCGGATGGAAAGGAGAAGGTTGAAAAGAAGAAAGGAAAGACACCACCGGGCCAAGCAATGTATGTGATACTATCAACAATTTAATTATATACTGATTACTCTTTCTTTTTACATAATCTAACATATTTCAATTTTTTCATAGGTTGTCCGACACATTGAAGGAAACAAAGGCAAGACTAGAAAAATATTGGTAGCACAAACTTGGCTCTAGTGGTTATATGAAAATAGCTGCATGATTTGTAAGTATCCATGAATGAAATATTGCATCTAAATAATAAATTGCAAACAATTTTGGTTTTATCACACCATAGAAGCAAAATTCATGATCGCATGCAAAAATGCAGGGCTTTGATTTCAACAAAGTGCCCATAGAAGAGGACCTGAAGATTGCCTTCCACCAAGGCTATGGAGCCCTAACTGAATAGCTAAGAGTCTTGATTGGGCAAACACAATCTTCCACTGCATCCAACACGCAGGTAAAATCACACCATAGAAGCAAAATTCATGATCGCATGCAAAAATGCAGGGCTTTGATTTCAACAGAGTGCCCATAGAAGAGGACCTGAAGATTGCCTTCCACCAAGGCTATGGAGCCCTAACTGAATAGCTAAGAGTCTTGATTGGGCAAACACAATCTTCCACTGCATCCAACACGCAGGTAAATAAACTCAATAAAGTTTATTTCAAATGCAATACTTGTGAAATTTGTTCAATATTAATTTCTACCATAATAATTTGCCTATTTGTTTTACATAGATAAGCAATGATAATACTGCACATGACATTGGAATGCAACCTACTGAGGGTGGAGCACAACCTACCGATGAAGGCCGTGGTGTGCATCCCGATACTGGAGGTATTCATGTGCTATACAAAATGCAGTATGGATTAATACAATTAAACATATTTAATTGTATTTGATGTATTAATCAATGTAACCTTTCATGTTTCAACTTTAGAGCATGTAGAGTGTGATCAACATGTTGAGCATGATTAGGCTAGACAAGATTAGGAACATGATGTGGCTCCATTAGGTAAAGAGGACCACTCTAATGTTCTTTTAAACATGTTTAATTCCAATTGGTATATTAATTAATGCAATCTTTCATGTTTCAACTCTAGATCAGTATTTAGAGGGTGTTCAGCATGTTGAGCATGAGGCTATAAGACAGTATTAGGAACATGATGTGGCCCAATCAGGTAAAGAGCACCACTCTGATGTTCTTTTAATTAATGAAATACATGTAACAATAATAATAAAACATATAAATTTAACATTTATTTGCTATTACAGTAGACTCCCCCTTGCAGCTGTTTCCATGTTGTGAGTACACAGCTAGGCATACATTAAGATCATGAGCAAAACTCAAAACAACTGAAGGGGGGACAGATGATTTTGAAAATGATACTCCACTTGAGCTTTTTTTAGCTGTAAAAAAGAAACAAAGAAAAAGTGATTGTAATCATATTATGACAAGTTGACAACCATATTTTTTATAATATGTAAAAACTGAAAAAATGAATGTTATATGTTAATGAATGAATGCTATATGTTATTAATGGATGAGTGAATGAATGTTATATGTTATTAATGGATGAATGAATGATTAATGTTATACGATCGAGTATGGGGAATTAAGAGTGATGTGAGGGGGGGCGGAGGGGCCAAATGAGCTTCCACCTTCATGTGGTTGGCCCTGTTAAGTAGAGAATATTAAACTATTCTCAAAACAAAGAGAAGCTCAATAAGGTAAGTAATGCACTTTTATATATAAGAAATGCATCGTTTGAAGCATCAAATCAATATGCAAAGATGAAAGAAAGTGCTAAATTTTCACTATGAACATTGTGTTGTGTGTGAATTTGGATCATAATGTAATGTTTTTTTTTTTTTTTAGTGGTCTCAAAAATTTGACTTTTGTGCATAACAAGTTAGTGGAAAATTTGACAGCTCTAAAGGGTTTAGAGGCTCAATTGAGATAGATACACAGATATTTGGATCTTTTTGTTGATGGAAGGCATCCACTTAACCATGAAATTTTGTACCATCTGCAGGTATGCTAAAATATCTCTACTTACATTCATTCAACTTACTGTAATATAATATCTAACAAAAATCTCCTTTTCATTATACTTACATGGATTTTCATGCCCTGTTCCAAAGCACATGTTTTAAAACAAGAAAGAAGGATGCTGGCAAGGGTTAAGGAATTTGGCTTTACACCTGCCAATTGCATAGTTTACTTCATTCATCCAACATATTTCCTATGTGTTTCACAATAGTTGGAATCATATACTATAATTACAGAACTAGTAAAATTAAAATATGTAAGTTTCAAATATGGCATTACATATCTTTCTATGAATTTTTTAAAGAAAATATCAAAATGGAGAAGTATTAACAAAATAATCTGCATAATTTCTAAGAGATTAGGGAATTTTTTTGCAAATTTATCTTGAATATATTTAAGACAAAAGTAACTTATAGAGAATGAAGCATAATATTGGTAGTCTAAAATCACCAATCAACACATCTTAGTAGTATCTCAATTCAAGAGAACTAGGTCCACTATCCATTAGCTAGTAAAACAAATAAAATCAATTCAGAAGATTATTCTATTCTAACAGGGTTGACTGGTTGCTTCTTTCTTTTTGATTGTCAGGAAGTCATCAATATACACTTGGTTTTCCCGCCTTCTCTTGCCTCATGGCCAGAGAGTTTCTACAGAAGGCATCAAAGTAACCTTCAAAATTGACAATGGCAATGAGTACAAGGTCAATATAACTTAATGCTAATTGGGTATGATTTTATTTGTTCAAGACCAATTTAGATTCATTTTCTACTCACACTACTTTTATTTACATATATGTTTTTCTAATATCCATTTTCCTTTACATTCATATTCTTCTATACATATTGTGTTTACAATAATGTTTTCCTTAATTTAATCTAGGGGACAGGACCCAATACCTGAGCAACTTTCAATGTCATGGTGTTAAGATTTACTGTGAAGCTAATCCAAAGTTTTACATTACTGCTCAAGGCCATATTGTAGTGCTTTCTCTAGGAATCCCACATGATCCCCATCAAGTATCTTCTTTTTCTAGTCTCTAAATTTCTTAGAAGAAATCAACAACCAGTTTGTCTAAATGTGGCTCCTTGTTTACACATTAATATCTCTTTTGGCAACAATGGATCAAATTGGATTCATGGGGTCTTAAAGAGAAGGCTCTCAAACATGGAGATCAAGAGTGGGACTAGGTAAAACCATTCATAATCATGCTCATATTGTTTTATTGACTATCTAAGAGCTAAGTATCTAGGATAACATTCTGTATTTTTCTACTGAATTTCCAGAGAGAATAATTTTGGGTTTGCAATCCTATTTTTTAATACACTAGCTAAGTATCCAAGATGCACTGCATGTACTCTTTCTCACCAAATTGCTCATTTTCCACAAATTTAGATTCTAGTGTGTAGTTTAATATTCACTAGTTTGATTTTTTATTTTTTAGCAAAATTAGAATCCAATTCGTAGGTTGTGCTTGTTGTCCATGACAGTCCCCTTGATCTCATGACTCATCATAGGTTTTATATTTTTCTCCAATTGTTGATCAACATCAAATGTGGCGATCATAATATCGTTAATAGCCTCCATATTCTACAATTATTCATTGCTCATTTCTCATACATAGTAACCAAATAATACAGGCCTAGAGCTTGGACTGCAGATGTATGCAAAAAATGATAAATCCCTACCTCTGTAAGCCTAATTAAACACAACAACTGACATGTTGTTTGATATTTTAAATAGTCATATGACTATCCTTTTTCTACCTTGTAAACACTTACTCAATGCATACAATAATTTATTGAAATGCAAAGTTGAATGGCCTCTTAACTCCTTACACTAATGTCATTGTATTTGTCCAAACAAGGTTAATCATATTGTGATCTAAATTTTCATAATGAAGTCTTCCAATCTGTCTTTTAAATTTGAGCATTGATGAAAATCCATCTTGTCTTTTACCACCCCTATTAAATGCTCATAGTCTTGGCACATCAACTTTCTCTCTTTGATTGACCTGTCCTTATGTCCTATCATTATCCCTATGGATGCACTTTGGAGCCTCCTACTACTTTTATATATCACCCAGAGTCACCCTGATTAGTATTTCGATCCATTTGTATCCTCATCGACAAGAGATCATGTATCACTAGGATATTCTATAGTTTCCCCGACGTGGTGAGTCTCCCTGATGATTATTCTTTCGATTTCCACTATGTCGCCAGGATTCCTGCCAATGTAATCTTATCGGCATCATATAGTGGGTTGGGTAGACATTCAGATTTTACTCCGATGGTATATCTCTTGCCAATATGCTTCCCTTGTGCTTCGTTGATGAGCCAAGATGTGTATCTCGCCGATGAAACATCATTGTTGAGACCAAAATCCAGTCCTCCTGATATATCTTCTCAGGCAATTTTGATCATTGTAATAGTCTTGATCTTTCACCAATATGCCTACATTTCAACAAATAGTTTTTTTTTTTTTTAAATTACATTATTTCGTCGAAATTGCAATGAACCGCAAAAACGCTCGATGACCTTGCAATGTATCTGACGCACTTTCATCGTAATGGCTTGCCTATTTCATCATGAGTATGATGAAATTTCACCGTAATGCCTTGCCTATTGCGTCCCGCGTTCAACAATCTTATGGTGTTAATCTGATGATTTGGCAAAGGTATGCCACCCGTGCTCCGGGCACCATTCGTTGCTAGACCGATGACACTATCATCATGGTTCCGATGAATGTATGTCGCTGCTCCGACGCTTCAGTGATGGTATGCTGCACGTGCTCTGGGTACTTTTCCTCACTAGACCAACGACACTATCTTACCGGTTCTAACGAATGTATGTCGCTGCTTCGACACTTTGGTGATGGTATTCTGCTCGTGGTCCAGCCACTGCTCGTCATGCGATCGACAAAGTGGGCATCACTATTCTGACTCTTCATCGAAGGTTATATATGGCCTATAGTTTGGCCACTGTTTGTTGTGTGATCAACGAATAGGACGTCACGGTTCCGATGAGATTACGTCAAGAGGGCGACATTTTGTAGTCCGTCGGGATATAGACAAAAAGTGAGCGATGATGCTGATTTGTGCAATTCTTTAGTCAGCTAACAATAGATCATCAAAATTCTGATGAACGACCATTGAAAATTGGGGTCAAATTCATTAGTGTGTAAAATGGCCATCCATTTTCCTCTTCATTCTCCTAACTCACTTTGCATCAGAAGATATTTCATAGCTGGATCTGCAACTATGGCGATTACTTGACTTCGAAGTATGTAATGCCTAAACTTTTTCACTGCTCGCACCAATGTAAAGGCTTTTTTTTCTAATGGTGGGTACCTTACTTCTACATTTTTAAATGGAGAGCTCATAAAGGCAATAGGCCTTTCCTCTCCTTCTCCTCTTCGTTGTGTCAACACAGCTACACATGAATGATCAGGCGCAAAAGAATAAATATAAAAAGGTTTAAGATAATCTGGGCTTGTCAAATTAGGGGCCTCATATATAGACTATCTAATCTGTGAGAAATTAGACTTAGCCTCATTACTCCATTCAATTATTGCATCTTTCTTCATCATTTCACTAAGAGGTTTGACAATCTCTACAAACCCTCTTATAAATTTCCTAACAAAATTGATCCTTCCAAAGAAAGATCTCATCTCCTTTTTGCTGCCTGGCCTTGTCAATTTCAAGATGGCCTCTACTCGATCAAGATCTATGGATATCCCCTCCTCTGATATAATGTGACCCAATATTTTCCCTTCAGACACTCCAAACACACACTTCTTTGGGTTGAGAGAGATACCATAACTTATACATTTATTTAGAACCTTTTTCAGGTCAACAACATGATCTTCTCTATTCTTGGAGAAGATGGTTAAATCATCAACATAAATGATTATAAATTTTCCTATTAGATCTTTAAAAGCTACATCCATTTCCCTTTGAAAAGTAGCTCCAACATTGATGAGACCGAAAGGCATCCTTCTATAGGAAAATGTGCCCCATTTTGTGGTGAAAGCAGTCTTCATCCTATCCTCATGACTAACAAGGACCTGATTGTATCTAGAATACCCATCCAAGAATGACATCATCTGGGATCCATTAACCTTTTGTAATACTTCATCAAAAGAAGGTAATGGATAATTGTCCTTCTCAAAGGCCTTGTTTAGATTTCTGAAATCCACACATAGTTAGATCTCACCATTCTTTTTCCGCATAGGAACTAAATTCGCCACCCAGGTAGAATGTCAAACCAGAAAGATTATTCTGGAAGCTAAAAGATTTTGTACTTCTCTCTAGATCAGAGGCTCAATTAAAGCATTGACTAAGCATTTCTTTTGGCTAAAAGGCTTAGCTTCCAGGCTGAGAGGTATAGTATTGTAATCACTAAAGTATCAAAAAATTTCAAGTCATCATAACTCAAAGCGATAGCCTCAATGTTTTGCTCCAAGACCTTGATTATCTTGTCCTTAATATCTTGAGGACAAGACTTTCCTATAATAACATTCCTTTATGGGCTTGAGTGAGCTAAATTAATAGATTCATACTTCTCTCCTTCACTCTCTATAGGCACTCTTTGATAAGCTTGTGGGTCTAAGTCAAATATTCTTTCCAATGCTATCATCCCTTTTGGGATGTTATTTCTCTTTAAATCCAATATCCCTTCTGGATTATTATCCTCTAGATCCCAATCTCCCTGATCTCTTTCAGATTCATCTATTATCTGCCCTGCAAAAACATCAGAATTTGCCAAAAAGGACAATAAATGTTGATCATCATTAAACACTTGAAAGTGTCTGACATTATCAGGAATAGCTGGGACTGAAATCAACTCAGCTGAAAACCTCTTAAGATTAGAGTCTTGCATGGGCTCCAATGTACTAGTAGCAATAGCAAGAGCATCTACAATTTGATTAGTTTCCCTTGGGATGAGAGTAATCCCAAAAGCATCGAAATCTTCAATCAAATTCCAAACTTTGTTTCTATATGCAGCCAATCTTTTGTTATGACATGTGTATTGGCTGCATACCTATTTCACAATCACCTTAGAATCTCCCATAATTGTGAGAGCAATAACCTTCTTTTTATGAGAAAACATAAGCCCACGAGCAAGTGCTTCATACTCAGCCATATTGTTTGTGCAACCGAACTGCAATCTATAAGAAGCAAAATAAGTCTTTCCTTTTAAATTAGTTAGTTCAATTTTGTGAACCCCTAAACTTGCAAAATGCACAAGAGAAACAAAGCACATTAGTTTGTTAGATCAAATGCATGTAATCAAGTATGAAGGATTCCCCATAAGATCCATCTATTTAAACTAAAATTAGGAACAAAGATGAAGAAAACAATACAAGAAATTAAATTAAATCCTAATTAAGCTAATAGAATGATGATCCCATGGGGGAATTGGTGCCAATGAAGTGTTGCAATTGGCCCTTTCCCAATTCCTAAGTTGCAATGTGGATTGATTGAACAATGGTCAAATCTCCTAAGAGATTTGAGCATAACCTTGTTGCAAATCTTGAAAGATGATTAATGGTTGATTGAAATGGGAAAAATTGGCTCTCAATGTGAACAGAGTAACTTTGCATATGATTGTGGATGAGAAATGAGGAGAGAAGCCTCCATTTTAAAACTTTCAATTTGTAAGAGAAAGCAAGCTTTGAGCAATGTGGGACTATCTTTCAATCCAATGGTTGGATGCCACATGTCAAGATGTGAATGGTTAGTGGTTGTGCACATTTTGGCCAAAGTGCCAATAAATGCATAAATTTGAATTTGAAATTGTGAGATGAATTGTTGAAGAGGGAAGAGAAATGAAGTTAATGTCACTTGGCTCAAGGCCAAGGACACGTAAGAGGTCTTAAATGCCTTGTTGGAAGGACTAAGCCCATTTGAATTTTGAATTTGAATTGAGGGAATATTCCCTTTTGATGACATGTTGAGAGAAAATAGGAAATTTAATAAATCAAAGTAATTGATTTATTGTGCAAGTTGCATTCTCTAGAGGATTTTAGTGAGAGGGATTAACTTAATCAAGGATTTGATTAATTTAATGAGGAATTAGGAGATGTGACAATTTAGACTTAAATTTATGAATTGATTTAAATCAAATTGAGAGGAAATGATTAATTAAATAAATGATTTTGATTTATTTAACTAAGGAGGAATATGTTAGATTAAATTAAATAATGTTTTAATTTATTCAATTTAATAAGAAGACTTTAGAGATTTAATTTAAATAAAATGAATTATTTAAATGAACAGAGAAAGATGATTAATTAAATTAAATTGATTAATTTAATCACTGGAGGAGGAAGACTAATTAAATAAATAATGATTTATTTAATTAAGGGATGAAAGGTGTTGATAAGCTGAGAGTATGATTCAAGACGAATTGATGTTAGTAGGATCAGAATCAGGTGCATGTATATTTTACGTGTCTACAAATCCTTGCTCCACTTCCTGCTTTAGATTTAGAACTATCAAATTTAAGAGTCCATAATTGGTCTTTGGCTGGAGGTTCTTTCTTTTTAGAAGTAATAGGGGATGACTTACTTGAGATGTGTGGTGGCTTGAACTTTTGTTGGTCATCAAAAATTGTCTTGGGGTAAAGCTCAATTGAATATTTTTCTACGTTTTCAACTTGTTCAACAACTACTTCCTAAATGATTTATTGGGCTAATTTGCAATCTAATTCATCTTTCATCAATACCTTAGGCATTGGTAGAGCATCTGGGGCAAGTGTATTGAAAAGAAACTAAGATACTTCCACTTCTTCTTGATTTTGAGAACATAAAATCTGAGTCTACTCAACTGGTAAGGAACCTTCCTCTTGAGAAGGGTTAGCCCGAGTAAGAATGGTAGCATCCTTAACTTTGAAAGAGAACTCATTGATGGGAGTCTTGGATTACTCTTGACATTTTTGTTGGGGCTAATCTACATGACTTAGAATATTTAGGCATAAGTGACATGTTAACTCCGAATGGTTGTGATAGTGAATCCTACACCAATTAGGGAGTAATAAACTACTCAAGTCAGTTTCTTCTCCTAAAACCAGCCTATCTTGTTGCAATTTTATTATTAGAACCTATTGGTTGATACAAATCATCAGGTCACTATGTTCTAAGGGAAATGTATCCTCAAGACTAACTACAGAGAAAGTAAGGACTTCCTCTTGTTTGTAAACTCCTATTTCAATCTCAAAATATGCTACTTCATTTGAAGCATCATATTTTGTAATAATGTGTTTGAGTCTTGGTTCACTCTCAATCCTTATCTATGTTGGTACTCCCTTCCATGGTAACCACATGTGAGAGAATTCCAAGGACAAATATCCCCCAATACTCTTCATTATCTCCCAACTTAAGAGCATACCATATGTCTTTGGGATATCAGCCACTTATCCATGTAGGTTTGGATCCTTGGATCTAATCCAACCTCTACATGCATGTTCTTTAACTCACCTACAACATTGAACTCTGTTTTGTCTAATTGGATTACTTTCTTATTAGTCGGGATAGGACTTAATCCTAATTTTTTGCATATTGAAAAGGGCATAACATTACCCGATGCTCCAGAATCCAATAAACAATTGTGCAAGTTCTTTCCAAAGATCCTTAGGCTTAAAAGAAAAGGTGGGGTACTGGTCTTACCTTTGTACATAACTATATTTGTTTCCTTTTCCTGAGTCACTTTACCTTTTCCCTTTAAGTGATATGTCTCTTCCAAGGCTTTTAATACCACCTCCCATTGAGCTAGGCACCACTTCATGATGTCAAAGAATGATAGGGATGTCTTCTATCTCTGCAATTCTACAATAAAGTCAAATTCTGAATCATTCCTAACTTGATATTTAGGAAAAGGAGGTGGATTGCCTCTACTCTGAAGGTTAGAAGGTCCCTTTGGTGGCGGTGGATTGTTATCTGCATTTTGGTTTGGTGGGACCATGTTGTTTGGGGGTGCAGATGTAGTGAATGGGCCCTTATTCTGATTTCTCAGAAAATGACCTTCTTTGGACTAAAAAGCTTGAGCATCATATACATCTTCCTTTGGCTCATTATCTCCTTGCATGAGAAATCGGTATTTCTCTTCAATAGTCTCATAAGTCATAGCAGTACTGACTAGCCCATTATCCTGATTGGAATTTCCTACTGGAGGATGGGAATCAGCCTATGCAATCTTCACAATTTTCTCCATTTCTGGGAAATTAACCTTAGAATGTGTTGCAGTATCATGTAGCCTGCACCAATTAGTCTTAAAATTAAGATCCGCAACATTACCAGTATGTGATCTCTCCTCACTTGATTGATAGTTATGAAGAACTCCTCCATTGTTAGGTCTAGTATTCCACTGCCTATTGTTGTTATTGAACCTCTGGTTATATCCTCTGTTCTGATTTTGGTAATTTTGGTTAGAGGAATTTTGATTCTAGAAGTTGTAATTGGTGTTCTGATTTTGGTTTTGATTGGATTAATTTCCCTGATTGTTGTAACCTCCCGGATTGTTGTAATTCTGGTTTTGGTTGTGGGGAGGGTTTTGCCTAATTTGTGCCATGTCATTTGACATCTGAGATAGAGTCTTTTTGAGAGTCTCTAACTCGCTTGTCAGTTGAACATTTTGTTCATTTTGGACATTCTAGACAATGGATGGGGAATGGACATGGGTTGATCCTCCTACTTTTTGTGGTTGATTTTGAGGTTGTTGTTGAGGTTAATGGGAGGAATCTTGCATGCCATTGCTGAAAAAGGGCACAGTAGGTGGGGCTTGTAATTCAAACATAGATCCATATTGGGAATAAGACATCCCTGGGACGGTGTTGTACAATGGTGGGTTAGGCATCTGATAATTCATGGGAGGATGAGCTGCTCCTAAACCTCTTGATTACAAACTTATCTGCTATTGCAATTTGATGGCCAGATGATAGATTTTTGACAGAGAGTTAATCTCATCAGGTTGATAAGTTCTTTGCAAGAATAGACCAATCAAAGGATCAACAGCTCTCAAATATGCCTGTATGGCCATATTCTTAGCCACTAAGTAAGGCTCTTGTAGCCTTCGATACATCCTCTGAAATCTGGTGTTAAATAAAAGTAGTGGCTCATGATGTTCCTTTCTTATGGTGGCAAACTGGTGGTATAATATGGCAGGGTCTATATAGACCCTGAATTGATTAATAAAAGAATTTTCTAAATTTTTCCAACCCAAAATAGATCCTTGGGGTAGATTTAAATACCAGTTATATGCCATATCTCCTAAACAATAAGGAAACAATCTACATACCACATCCTGATGAGCAACTTGAGCTCGTGTGCAAGCATCTTTGAATGCTTGTATGCTCCTCAACACTTCTTGATTCGCCATGCATATACTTAGGACAAAAATTTTTTGGGTTCTTTGGTAAATCATGGACTCCCCCTAGAATAGTCCCTAATGGAGAGGGATTATTCACAAAGTAAGCCATCGGTGGGATTGGTTGGGCAGGTAGTGGTGATATAGGCCAAATTGGTGGCGATACAGGCCTAATTGGAGGTGGCGATGTAGGTCAAACTGGTGGTGGTGTAGGTGGATTTGGAGGAAATCCAAGTGGAGTAAGTGGTGGTGGTAATGTAGGTATCATAACCCTACGAGCATGGGGTCTAGGTCTAACCGGGGTTTGCAATTCTTGTAATGGTTTAGGGTCGATAGAGGATCTGAGAATCCTTCTATATTTCTCCAGTGAGAAAGACACTATGCGAGCCAGCTTGTCCTTTCAATCCCTCCTTCAAGCGCTAGATCTGTTGATGGTGAAAATGACACAAACAATGTGTAAACATAATATTTCTACTCTATTTCTCCTGAAAAAGAAAGACAACATATAGTAGCTTAACTCCCAAGGTCCTGGTAGCTGGTTCTCAATTGTCTGGTGTCACCCAATTGGTCCATGCAACTGTAATATTCAAGGGGCCTATGTTGGTCATAAAGAATGCAAGCAATGACTCATTTATCGAACTATTCTTAATAAATAAAGGGGGTTTCAAACAAAAGAAAAAGATAGATCAGAGGGTAAATCAGTAAACATGAATCAAACTTATCTAGCATCCGGACATATATCTTCAACAATGAATGTTTTCCAACAAATCAAGAAAACCAAAGCATGACATAATTTACAGAATAATCCATACTATTGCATGCATCTAAAGTTCTTATTTTAACATCACAATTCACATATCACAACTATTTCATAGACTCCAAAAGAACACACATTCATTCATTGCCAAGATCATAGATCAACAAACTTTAATAAATTCAATTCATTGTCAATCTAACGATATAATCCTTAAATCTGAATTCTTCTGATGACTTTCATCACATAAGAAACAAATCATGCTTCAGCACAATCACTGGCATATAGATAGATTATAACTCATCAACCTTATCAAGTAAAAACATAATTCTAACACCATATTGCATAAACCTGTAATTTAATTTAACTATAAAAAATGAACAATATATCTCTATAACAACTATGAAAAATTATATCTCCTACTCTCAGGTGGCCAATTCTATTCTTTATTAGCCAACCTTTAATAAATGATACCCCATGCATATTTACAGATGTAAAAAATTTGAAACCCTTTTATATTTTAAGCTGATCCACCTTTCTAGGAACTAAAGCTCTCTTAGAAACTCAGATCAATTTGATCTCGAGTTCTTACATTAGTACATTTAGTTAAACTAAAGAATAGAATATAGGAGAGAGAAAGAAGAAAGCCATGCACCTTAAAATATCAGTCCTGCATGCAAAGAAGAGAAAATTCCATGCATGCATTAGATTTATGCATGTGAAGTTGGTTCTGCAATAAACTCATCATAAGTGGCGAAGACTTGTTGTAACATATATAATTCTAGCCCCTCAACCCAGCTATCTTCAAACTAATTCTTTCCAACTCCGCAATAGCAAACCCTCTCATATCCTTCATTTTTGTCAACTCCCTCTTAGCTGCTCTTATTTCTCCTTTAATGTTGGTCTATCAATAAATCCTCTTTATTGTCCCCCTTTTGCATGACTCCTTTGAACCTATCATCCCATTTCTCTTTTATTTGATCCAAAGGTAGGCCCTACTTTATAGGTATATTGACATCCACTATTATAGCAATGACTGCCTCCAACTCTTCAAATTGTTCACTCAAATCTTTAAAAACATCTTGGACTTCATTTCTATGTTTGCATAGAAAATCTGATCTAAATCGGATTATACGATAAGTCTTTTCCACATAATCTTTATTATCCTCTTCAAGTATTGACTATTCTAGAAGAGTATTCAAAGGTAATTTATTAACTTATTTCAATCTCTGACTATATTCTTTGTACTCCACTTCCTATTCTTCCAATGCTTCAGCATATTGATGCATTTCCCCTATCAACTCTTCTGTCCCTTTGTGAACCTAAAAAATTTCGACCAATACCTCACCCACTTCTTGATTCAACTTGTCAACCCACCTATCTAACATCTCTGCCTTGCCTCTCACCTACACCAAGTCATCTACCACCTTCTTACTTAACAAAATTAGGGTCTCAATAGCATCAACTTGTTTTGACCCCGGAGAAGAAATACTTTTCAAAAAGGAATGCAACTGATCTAATTGAGCCTTAAGCTCATATTTCCTCTTCTTATCCTTTAACATCCTTGACTTGGTTTTCGAGGCTACCACATCAATTAGATTCATTTGCTGATCCCTTGTAGGCCTTCCCAAGTTAACCGTACTTAATTGATAATCCTTTAACTGCATGTCTCCTACTTCCTTTTCTGTCATAGGTATGGAACACTCTGCAACAATTTCTCCCTTGACATTGAGCCTGGTGGAGTGTAAGATATTGGCCTTCTTCTTAGGCCTTTCCTTTTCAATCTCCTTCAGCATGTCCTCCCAATTGAGAGGCTGTGAAGATGTCACTATTCTCTTCTAAAGGTCCAATTTCAACCAAGTGGGAGCACCTGGAGTAGTGGTCATTGTAGTGGAAGAAGAAGCAATAGTAGTAGTAGAGGATG
Source organism: Sequoiadendron giganteum (assembly GCA_007115665.2). Lineage (NCBI taxonomy): Eukaryota > Viridiplantae > Streptophyta > Pinopsida > Cupressales > Cupressaceae > Sequoiadendron > Sequoiadendron giganteum. Next base: position 627,837,013 of record CM021102.1, read on the forward strand.
GTTGCACATTTTCTTGAAGTTGAGAATCAACCCTTGATTCTTCTTGTTGTTCTTGCACCATATGCATCTGTACAAGCTTTTTAGTTTCCTCCCAATCCTTTTGTTCTTGTATCTTCTTATCTTCTTCTTCCTTCTTCTTCCTTCTCTTCTTCTAATCTTCTTTTCTCCAATTCCTGGTTTCTTTCTTCCTCCAACCTTTTCTTCTCTTGTTCCCTATTTCTTTCTTCCTCTAATTCCTTAAGTTTTTCTACATCTTCCTTTTCCTTTTGTTGCTTCTTGATTAGTTCTTCAACATCTTTCTCTCTTTTTAATTGCTCTACTTCCTCTTTCTCTTTTTGAGCCTCTTCAGCAAGCTTCAACTTAGCCACCAGAACTTCCCTCTCTCTTCAGTGTCTTGCTTTTTCTTCTTCAAGATCATGGATTTTCTGTATTAGTTCCAATTTTTAATTCTCTTCCTTGATCTTGAGCTCTTGCTCTCTTTGTCTATGCTACTTCTCCATTTCATCAGACCTTTGTTTGGCTTCTACTTGTTGCTACTGTAGTATAGCATCAGCTTGTGTCTCGGCATCAATTGCCTTATGTTTCTCTATTGCTCCAGCTTTTGCATCAACATACCTTTTGGCTTCTTCAAATAGCACCCACTGATCCTCTGGTATCAATATCTGTTCAGTATCCTCCTCTAGAGGCATATTCTCTTGCACATCACTCTCTGACATAGTCTCATCCGAATATGTTCCAACATCATGAATCTCTACCTCTACCCCTTTTTCCTTCATGGATTCAAATATATTATGAAGGGCCTCTTTTTGCACCTCTTCACTTTGTTGCTTTGTGAGTGGGACTTGAGTAGAGGATTCACCTAAGGCAGATGTTGAAGCCACTTGTGCTACTTGGGAATCTCCTTCTTGTGTCTCTGGTTCATCTTGAGCTGGTGCTTCAAGCTCAATCTCTTCAATATCTGGAGGGAAGAATTCCAAGGGCTCCTTGGGAGGTGTCTTTCTTTTGATCCTTCTATATCCTTTCCCCTTTTTAGGAGCTGGTCCTTGAGGAGTTTTGGTTCTTAGAACCACCCACTGAATGTTCCTATCCAAGACTGCTCAGCCTATCTACTTAATATCAATAGTTTCCTCACAATTCCAATCAATTGGATCTAAACTCTTATTGCCAATGTTCAAAGTTTCATATGATGGATCCAATACAACTTCATCATCCACCAATGCAGTAGGAATGTCCTTTTTGATCCCAAGCTCTGCCATGAGTGAGACGGATAACCTCTCATAATTCTTCTTTCTGAGTTCATACTCATCTTGCCAGTCACTCCAGAAATCTTCCAACAAATTCAAATGTTTATAAAAAACAGAAGGCATCAAGGCATTCATTTTTCCCTTTGGGTCAAATTACTTCCGAGCTATATACAAACCTTGTTTCAGATGTATTAACTCACTACACACTACCTTTTCTCCCACCAAATGCTAGCAACTGTATTCACCCAACTAAATGGGGAACTTATGAAATCCTGTTTTGTGTTTTAATGCAAATTGGGCATTAATCCCTAGAGCTTGGTATACAAATTCCATTAAAACTATCCTATTGTTACAACATCTTGGCAACAAATTTGGATGAGCTTCAAATCCAACTAGCCTGAAGTATGTGAACTTGGGGTATTGAATGTACCAACATCCCCATTCAGTGATAAATGCCATAGCTTCTTGGCTTAGTCTATACCTTGCATCCCTATTGAGTTGGTTAATGATCACATACAGGAATGTATCATTAACCCTTCTGAATTGAGTCTCAGCAACCTGTAGAGACAGGTGGTCATAATGATCCCACACCTTCTTTTGTCCATCTAACTCTCTTATTATCCCCACTCTATTCATCCCTAGAAAGATACCTACCCTTGTTGTTGCATACACAATGTAAGAAGTCATAAAGAAGCATTTGGTTTCCCTTATCCTTGTCAACTAGTCATGAATAGCATTAGAAATAATCATCGGCCAATCAAATTGTTGGGTGCCACTTAAGATTATTGGGATGAAGGGAAACATCCACTCCTTGAAATAAAAGGCATCTCTCTTCCCAAAAGCCCTAGAAAACATCATTATTGAATCTGATACTTTTTTATAAAAATCTGCCCTCTTTGGTTGGTCTAAGAGCTTGGTTAGAGATTTCTTCTATGTTTTTAACCACCTTTTTTTCAAGTACGTCTTGTTGGATTCCTTATATTTTCCATACTTCTCTAGGGCATTCGCCTCAGTTAACTGCACCAAGTTCTTTGGATCTAGAACGCTAAACATAGTTTGAAATATTTGAGGAGTGAGATCAATAATCACATTATCTTGTGAATCCATGCATTGTTGGGTAGTCAGATTGTAAGCACTTGCTGCTATCATGATTAACTCCGAGCATTGGATTGATAGAGGAAACATGGTGATATGAGCCAAACTAGAATCCACTATTCTTTTAGTTCTAGGTGTCACATCCTCATTGAATGTATCAGCATACAACTCCTCAAAATTGTATTGGCTCAAATTTGTGTCAGTGATGTCTAACCAATCCAATTCTACCTTGCTTGCAAAGGCTACAGGACTCTTGTTCTTATACCTCAAGGTATAAGGCAACTACTCTGGCTTGATCTCCTTGGGCTTAGTTGCTGCTTTTGATGTTCCTGCAAACTGATTCCTTTGGGCAACTTCTCCTGATGTTCCTAACATTCTTCAGCTTTCCTGCAACAAAAACTCTAGTTAGATCCTTGAATAAACATCTCAAAATACATCTTAAAACCATATACCTTCATTGGAGGCGGAACCAGGCAGAAAACATCCTAAATAGTCTTCTTTAAAATGGTGTTGGGATCGGAGCCAAAACAAGCATTGATACTATATTCACAGGAAGCAGGACCGGAGTCGGGATGGGAATGGTATAGGGGTTGAGGGATTATGGTTTAAGGGTTGAGGGTTGAGGGATTAAGAGGGTATACGGGTTCAGGGATTAGGGTTTAAGGATTGAGGGTTGAGGGTTGAGGGATTAAGAGGATATAGAGATTTAGGGATTAGGGTTTAAGGGTTCCGGGTTGAGGGATTAAGAGGCTATAGGGGTTGAGGGATTAGGGTGGATGGTTGAGGGTTGATTGATTAAGAGGCTATAGGGGTTGAGGGATTAAGAGGGTATAGGGGTTTAGGGATTAGGGTTTAAAGGTTTTGGGTTGGCAGTTGAGGGATTAATAAAGTATAGGGTTTGAGGGATTAGGGTTTAAGGGTTGAGGGTTGAGGAATTAAGAGGGTATAGGGGTTGAGGGTTTAGGGTTTAAGGGTTGAGGGTTCAAGATTGAGGGATTAAGAGGGTATAGGGGTTGAGGGATTAAGAGGGTATAGGGGTTGAGGGATTAGGGTTGAGGGTGGAGATATTAAGAGAGTATAGGGGTTGAGGAATTAGGGTTTAAGGGTTGAGGGTTGAGGGTTAAGGGATGAGGGATTAAGAGGGCATAGGGGTTGAGGGATTAGGGTTTAATAATTGAGGGTTGAGGGATTAATACGGTATAAGGGTTGAGGAATTAGGGTTTAAGGGTTAAGGGTTGAGGGATTAAGAGAGTATAGGGGTTGAGGGATTAGGGTTTAAGGGGTTGGGAGTTTGAGGTTTTGAGGGTTGAGGTTGGGGTTGGCCGGTTAGAGGCTATAAAGGTTTGAGGATTAGGGTTTAAGGGTTGAGGTTTGAGGAGGTTTAGAGTTAAAGAATATAGGGGTTGAGGATTAGGGTTCAAGGGTTAAGGATTAATAAATTATAGGGGTTGAGGGATTAGAGGTTTGGGGTTGAGGTTTGGGGTATTAGGTGTTATAGGGGTTGAGGATGAGGTTTAAGGTTTGAAGGTTGAAGTTAATAGGGATATAGGGGTTGAGGGGATTAGGGTTCTGGGGTTGAGGGTTGAGGTAGAGGCTAAGGGTTGAGGATTAGGTAGAGGGTAGAGGGTTGAGGGATTAAGAGGTGGGTATAGGGTTTGAGGGATTAGAGGTTTAAAGGTTGAGGGTTGAGGGATTAAGAGTGTATAGGGGTTGAGGAATTAGGGTTTTAAGGGTTGAGGGTTGAGGGTTGAGGGATTAAGAGGATATACAGGTTTAGGGATTAGGCTTTAAGGGTTGAGTGTTGAGGGTTGAGGGATTAAGAGGCTATAGGGGTTGAGATATTAGGGTGGAGGGTTGAGGGTTGAGGGTTGAGGGATTAAGAGGTTATAGGGGTTGAGGGATTAGGGTTTAAGGGTTGAGGGTTGAGGAATTAAGAGAGTATAGGGGTTGAGGGTTCAGGATTGAGGGATTAAGAGGGTATAGGAGTTGAGGGATTAGGGTTTTAAGGTTGAGGGATTAAGAGGGTAGAGGGGTTTAGGGGTTAGGGTTGAAGGGTTGAGGGTTGAGGGATTAATATAGTGTAGGGGTTGAGGAATTAGGGTTTAAGGGTTGAGGGTTGAGGGTTGAGGGATTAAGAGGGCATACGGATTGAGGGATTAGGGTTTAATGGTTGAGGGTTGAGGGATTAGGTTTTAATGGTTGAGGGTTGAGGGATTAGGGTTTAAGGGTTGAGGGTTGAGGGTTGAGGGTTGAGGGTTGAGGGTTGAGGGTTGAGGGATTAGGGTTTAAGGGTTGAGGGTTGAGAGTTGAGGGGTGAAGATGCTATAAGGCTTGAGGGATTATGGTTGAGGGTTGAGGGTTGAGGGATTAAGAGGGTATAGGGGTTGAGGGATTAGGTTCAAGGGTTGGGGGTTGAGGGTTGAGGAATTAAGAGGGTATAGGGGTTGAGTGATTAGGGTTTAAGGGTGGAGGGTTGAGGGATTTAGAGGGTATAGGGGTTGAGGGATTAGGGTTTAAGGGTTGAGGGTTGAGGGTTAAAGGATTAAGAGGGTGTAGGGGTTGAGGTATTAGGGCTTAAGGGTTGAGGTTAGGGATTAGATAGGTATGGAATGATGGGTGGAGTTTAAGGTTGAGGTTGATGGATATAGAGGTATAGGGTTGATGGATTAGGGTTCTGGGATTGAGGTTTAGGAGTTGTGAGGATTAAGAGGTATAGAAGGGTGAAAGGGATTAGAGTTTAGGGATTTGAGGGTTGAGGAGTTGAGGATTAAGAAATTATAGGGGGATTGAGGATTGGAGTTAGGGAGTTGGGATTAGGGTTGATGGATTAAGGAGTATAGGGAGGGTCAGAGTTTAAGGTTGAGGAGTTAGGAATTAGAGGTACCCTAGGGAGTTGATGGATTAGGGTTCAGGATTCCAGGGTTGATGGGCCTCCCTCTCCCTCTCTCACTCTCTCCACTATCTCCATTTCTTTCTTCCCTCCCACTCTCCACTCTCTCCACTCTCCTCTCCTCCTCTCTGTCTGCATCTCTACCCACTGTCCTATTTCTCCCTCTCCCTCTCCCCACTCTCTCCCTCTTTCTCTCCCACTCTCTCTTTCTCTCCCGGTCTCCCCTCTCTCCTCCAGCTCTATGTTCTCCCCTATCCCTTCTCCCTCCCACTCTCTTCCTCTCTTTCTCCCACTCTCCCTCTCTCCACTCCTATGTCTTTCTCCACTCTCTCGTTCTCCATCTCTCTTCTGCCTCTGTCCTCTCTTTCCTCCTCTCTCTGTCTCCATCTCTTTCTCCCTCTCCTCTCTGCCTCCCTCTCTCCTCTGTCTCCCCTCTCTCTTTCTCCACTCTGGCCTCTCTCCACTCCTTCTCCCTCTCCTTCTCCCGCCTCTTCTTCCACTCTTTCCTCCTCCTCCTCTGTCTCAAATCTCTGGGTTTTGATTTTATGCATCTCCACTGCTCTCATGCTCCACTTCCTCTCTCTTTTCTCTCTTATGCTCTCCTCACTCTTTCCTCATATGTTGCTCATATCCTGGTTTGGGTTCACAGGGAGTTATGTGGAGTTGGGATGGGTGTGGTTAAGGGAAGAAATATATTTAAAATTATATATTTCATTTAATGCGTGCATGATTTGTAGAAGTGGAGATGTTACTGATTTAGCAAGAAATAACACGCTCGAGTTATAATGTGAGCATGTTTTTTCTTCCGCTAAAAATGGTAAAAAAAACTCAATATACCCATGATGTCAAGGCCCATAGTTTGTATATTCTCTTGGTTTTGCGCATGCTCTGACAAAAAGTAGCTTTTTGATGATGTTCTGAAGTGTGAAATAATTTTTTTCAAATTCCACCACCTTTTCCATGATATTTCTACCACCTTTACATGAAATAGCAGAGTTTCCACATTGAAAGACATATAATATCAATTCAAGTTTGATTTCCATTGAAAACTGATATACAATTGAAGTTTGGAGGGGAACAAGGTTTTGAAAACGTCAAATTGTTATGGAGTTTGAAGAAAGAAGAAGCTAAGGCTCATTAATTGGGTTGAACTCATGCATTTGAAATTTTGGTTTTTTAGGTATGTGAAGTCTTTACACATTTTCTTTCATTATATTATCGCTTGCTTTGATTTTTGTTACTTTGCATATTCCATGTTGATCATTGTTTGTTTGTCATTATAACCTTAGGTTGTCAATGCACATTTTCAATTACACAATTATATACACTTTCCAATTACCATTTTAAACTTGATGCAGATCATCTACCAGGATCCAAAAATCATCAAGGGTACTTCTGACCCTAACTTGAATTGAAGATCAACCAACAAACTCAGTCATCTTTTCATCAAAATCCTTCAATTTCACTTGATTTCATATTTCCACAAAACATTAGAACTTGGTTTAAACTCTTTTTCAGACTCAAAAATATATTAACCATCATAAAAATAATTGTAACATAGCATAAACCTGATTAGAAACTTAGAAACATTAAATTTGTTCATGATTCACTAATTCAAGAACTCAATGCTGCAACTTACATGGCAAAATAACAACAAATCATGGAAGGTAACTACCAACCTTTATACAGGTATCCAAGACACTATAATCAACATGTAATTAATTGAAATAAACCAAATACACATTCCAAATATCTCACCAAAATTCATCCTTTGAGCATGCTTCCTCTAGCAGTATTTCAAACCCATGGTGCAGGGGCACCTACAACCATGTTTCAAAATCTACTTTGGTGATAGTTTGTCTTAAGGTCTTTGGGTGATTTCAAGAGTTTTTAGATGATTTTTCATAGATTTTATTGAAAATAAGGTCTAAATAGACCAATATTTCATGTATTTAGGGATTTTGTAAGTTTGGTGATCAAATGTGCAAGTATGCACTGTTCCTTCAGAAAATTGTCAATTTTTCCATACAATCTTTGAAGGAAACTTATTCAAATTGTAAATGGAAGTGAAAGAAAAGAGTCTAGAATTTGTATTAGGGATGAAATAAATGTGTTTTAGTGGTGTTAGTTTTCTTGGACAACAAAGTTGCATAATGTTGCTTATTTAGCAAAAGTTGTCAATGTTAGGAATTTTTAAGACAAATGAAGGTCTTGGTAGTTAACAGGTGGTTATAGGTTGGTTATGGACATGGATCAGTTGGAGAAGGGACTAAAATTGTATTGAAGAAACATGGTATGGCCTTGTTCAAGAGGTTGGTGGAGTTTGAATAAGAAAGAAACTTGCATTTACATTGTTTTTCTAAAGATCTCACTGCTTTTTGTGTGTTTGCAGACCTTGTATAGGTTGTACAGGCTTAGTAATGGTGTGAAATTGATATTATTCCATAAATCAATTTTCCTACTTTCATTTGGCTCCCTTTGAAGAGTTTTTCATTGAACTTTGTGCTTGGAATTCATAAATTTCTAGAAACCGAGTTCTTGGATAGTCAAGGGTTTGAGGGCAATTTAATGTCTTAGATGGCATCCCACCAATTATGCTCTATGTGACTTAGTAGGGTGACCATGTAGGATGTACTTAGGATTTTCTTAGGATTAGAGAAGAACAAATTTAAAGTTTCCCCATGAATGATGCTAGTTTAAGGGGAAATACCGTATTTTCTCATAGAAAACAATGGTGCAGACCTAAGAAAGAGGGGTGCAAACTTTGTAGAGGGTTTTTGAGGGTTAATTAAGCTTGGGGGACCTATACATAGGTTTCTAGGTAGTTGGTTTGAATTGGGAAGGTGCAGAAGGTAGATTTTCAGTAAGGAGGCCTAAAAACCCTTGTTTCCTAAGTTCTAGAGAGGGTTTTGAAATTTGTTGATGGAATGAGTACTTGGGGTCCTCAAACCTTGATAATTGTTAGTTTTGAAACCTAAGAGAGGACTTTTTTCAGTCATGGAGGCTTGGTGGTGGGTTATTGAGCGGGTCCCTTTGTAAAATTAGCTAATTTGGGATCTAAAATAGTGAAATTTCCTATTTTGAGGAAAGTGTCTTAAAAGAGTAATATGTGGATTTTTTATATGTCTCATACCACTGAAATCGATATATAGATCAATCATTTGTTTGACAAGTGTTTTGAGAGGTTTGTGAGAAAAATCCATAAAATGAGTTTGTGAAGCCTACAAGGCAATTTTGTGTCAAAATTGGCTTTTAGAAGAGTTTGTTTGATAGGTTTTTTGGGAGGTTTATGATAAAAATCCATAAAACTAGTTTGTGAAGCCTACAAGGCAATTTTAGGTCTAAGGTGGCTTTTAGAAGAGTTTGTTTGATCTTCTTTTTGTAGGTGGTTGAATGTCAAGATGCTGACATCTTGAAGGTGTTGACACTCTTTTCCTGCATCAAATTTCAATTTGGAGTCATAATGAAGAGTCATGGTTGATAGGTAACCCTATTATCATGTTGATTCAATTGAAGGTTGATGTCTTGGTTGGCATATTTGAGAGAAGTTGTGTCAATTTGTATCTTGGGTTCCCACCACTCTGCATCAACTTGGTTCTAGGCACACAACATGCATCAGAACTAGGAGTGAATTCTTTGGACTATGTTTGAAATCCAAATAATCCTACCTAGCAAAAGGCTTCCCAATTACCCCAAATTTACAAAAGAAGTACCTTTTAAAGGTGAGGTTTCAACTCAAACACTAAGAACAGTCAATTTTCATGATACCAAATGACCAATTTCATGATTACTTTGCCCACATAAGGTCATTACCCTAATATCCCAAGAAACCCTCCAAAACATAAGCAAAAACAAGGTTTTTCAAGGATTTCACAAATCTAAGCCTGTCCCATTCCTCCCAAGGGTCAAAAAACCTTCCAATACCTCTACAAAAACTTATCAAACACTCACAATGCCACTCAACTCATTAGTTGTCAAAATCACCATCATGGTTAATCACTTTCACGTAGAAATGTGCTCTAGCCAGCCTAGTGCACCACTCCACCGACCAAGACCATGCTCTTCCAGAATCCAAACACATTTGAAATCTATATTATTATGTTACACACCAATCCAAGGAGTTACAGATTCATCATAGTGGGTGGATTGGTGAAAATCAATACATTATAGCCTCAAACTCTTACACTGTCAAAACAGGGCAGACTTGGAGAAACGACTGAAAATCTCTTCTAAAATGGTATAAATACACAAAACATTATTAAAGTGAAGATAAATTCATGCATAAATTATCTCCCAAACCTTCAAGGAATCACACACCTATACGGGTCTGTACATAGGGAAAGAACATAGGAAAATCACAAAAATCAAAGAATTCCTTTATTTTATTTTATTCAAATCTTGAAGAGCAGCCCCCATTCGAGCATTTACATGATATTAATATTTTTTACATTCAAAAACAACTCCCCCAATACATCTAACTATTTTTGTAACTTCTTAACTAACTTATCTCTTGACAACTTTGCCAAAAATGCAACTTTGCCAAAAATGCAACTTTGCCAAAAATGCAATTTTTTGCAAATGTCAAGCCAAATTTACCCCTTAACACCTAGAATGACTCAAAAGAACTAAATAAATATTAAGAGTGATCTCATAGACCGTATTTAACATAGATCATTATCCTAGACTCAAAAACAACAAGAACCTTGCTTTTACCCATCTTCACATGCACCAAAAACCCTCCTTTTTACCCAAGAAACTAGTGGTTTATTGAAAAACACTCATCCAACCCTCACACAATCTTATGAATACTTCAAATAGGTCTAAAATGGTCTAAAATACTAAATTCAACAAGAAACCATGCTGCCCCAACACAAAACACACTTTAGCATATCGAAACCACTCGAAATCTCATGGAAAACTCAAAATATCACTCTAGGACTTCATGCCCAACACCCTTTTAGACCTCCCCTGCACACAAACAACATTCCCTAACCTATTTATTGATGATCTTCCTTCAAATATTCTAAATTAGTCTTTGCATCGATGTTTTCCTAAAGCCTAGACAGCAAATTCTTGAATTGACAATTTTCATTCAATGGTGCTCCCGCACCATGTATGCTTTCATAGTTTGTGTAGATACCTAAAATTGGTCTAGGCCTAGGAGTACACATTCAACATAATTTTCTATAGTCCATGGTCTTGATTAAATAATGTTTATTATTTAATTAACCTTTCTAATACATATTTCCTCTATTAATTAAGTACCCCTTTTTTAATTAATTCATTAATTTCTTTATTCAACTTGATTAATTAAATAAATCATATTTATTTAATTATGTTGCGAACTAATTAATTCTTCCCCATTTATCTATCAAATTAAATAATTTATTATTTAATTACCCCTTTATCATACTTTTCCAGCTATAATTAAATATCATTATTTAATTATTCATTTAACCCTCTTTTTATCATATTTTCAACTATAATTAAATATTTATTATTTAATTATTCAATTCCACCCTTTTCGAAAGTCAAATTAAATAAATTATCTTTATTTATTTAATTAAATATTTTATTTTCGAATGTTGAATTAAATTAACATTTAATTCATATTTAATTATTTATGTCACATTCCTCTATCATTCAATTATCTAAGTCATTCACTTACCTTCTGACTTGAGATCTATTTTTAGTTCTTCAGTTATCTTTGAATTCAATTGTTGATCATCTCTGTAGGAAGACTCTCTATCACAACTAGTTGATTAACTAGTTCTAACTCATATGCATGTATGCATCTATTAATTAAATATCTTTTATTTAATTAATTAATTTAATTATGCATTATTCTTCAACTTCTAACTTTGTCTTTGACATTCAAAGTCTATTTCTTCTATTTTCGAAGATTCTTAACTGAAGATTAAGATCTTGTTCTATTTTCAGTCTTTCCTAAACTTGTGTTCTAACTCGTATTCTAACTTACGTTCTATCTAAGACAGAACTCACATTGCATGGCATTCATCAATCTCATCCGTTGATTTCTCTTTGAATTTGAGTCAATCGTTCAAAAACACAAAATCTATAAAATGGCTTGTCATAATCATTTTTCCTCCTCCCGAAATCATTCATTTTTGAGAAGAGAGACTATTCTTCGATATTTTGCTTAGACACTTGACAAAGCTATACTTGCATTCAAACACAGAAATCTAAGGGCAAGAATACTAAAAAGGCAAAATGGAGAAGAGCAATCAAGATAATTCAAAGGGATGAACGCATATTCGGTGAGAGCTTTCCATTAATTTGTTTAAGTTAGTTTAGTTTATTTCCTTGTTCTTTGTTGTCATATTTTAGATTATTATCTTAGATTAGGATTTAATATTGTTATTCTAGTACTTGCAGAAAATCTATGATGTTACAGTTTGTATACATATATATGACATAAGTTGACATTTTGTATGCTTGTCCATGCTTCCATTTATATCCTATCTTGCAATCATGGTATGCCATGTTACCACTTTTCTTTAAGGAATTTTGGATTGAAAAATATCAGGTCACCTTTGTCTATGCTAGGTTAACTCTTGTACAGGATGATTGTAACTATTCTTTAAATGAAGCCTTGAATGACATATATTTTTCAATTAACTTGAATGGATACATTTTTTAGGAACTAATATTCATCTCATTACCATGGTACAGATAAAATTATCCACCATGCTGAATAAAAAGAAAAAGAGGAAACTAACATACGAAGAGAAAAAAACCTTCAAAGAAAAGGAGAGAGTTCAAGTGGCAACATATCGTGACAAGAAGAAATTGGAAACGATTGAAAAAAAAAATCCAATTGAAGAGGAACCTCAACCGTCAAAAAGATAATAGGCATTGGCAGCACAAAAGGCACGAATGTGAAAGCATTATCATAAGATAGATTTGGATACCGTAGTTGGAGACACACCCTCTACGACAAGTGAATATGAAGGGACACCATTAAGCACAAGTGAATATGGAGGGACACCATCTACCACAAGTGAATATGGACAGACACCATCTACTGCAAGTGAATATGGAGGGACACCATCTATTGCAAGTGAATATTGTTGGACACCATCCAACACATCTCAAGTTGAGAGTAAATCATCACCTGGATTTGATGAAGAAGGTATGCCATCATCCCTACGTGAATCTCAAGGTATGTCTTCTTCTCCACCCTCGATCGAAGGTATGCAATCTAGCCCACCTCAATTAAATATAGATGAAATTCCTAATGTTGAGATGTATGTACCTAGGAGAACACCACCTAGAATTTTGCATAGAAAGCCAAAGTGTTTGATTAATATTGATGATGAGATTTTTTAGCACATATAAGGTAAGATTTAAACATGCACTTGTAGAAGATATGCTGATAAGATTTGGGAATGATTCTTTGAAAGGCTAAATGAGACTGCAAGATGTCAACTATTTGTTGAAATGATGTGGGGTGTAAAGTATAGGAACATCATGAAGACTCTTGGGTTTAGAACATCGAATGCATCGAGTGAAGACACTATTGTGAAGAATCTAATGGATTCTTATGAGAGTGTGGGTAAGACCTCATGCTCAAAGGATAGTAATGTCACCTGACGTGTCATTACATCGACTTTGGTAAGCTGTCAAAAAAAGAGAGCTCGTCTCATTAGAAAGGTGAGTGAACAAATGGAAATTAGTAGAAAAACTTTATCAAGAGCCATTCAAAGGTGGCAAAGAATTCAGGGCACTGATTCAAATGAATTATGGGAATTCTCGGGGAGACTGTCATGAAAAGATAAAGAATTTGTTGAAGCCTTGACAAAAGTAATTGAAGAGTATTGGAAGAATAACACAAGGCCATCTATGAATCAAAGGGATGTGGTAAGAAGGAGAATTAGTAGTCGGAATGGTGAGCCACATCCAAAGCATTTTTTGGATATGACTTTGAAAACCCAATTTTTTCTTAAATTTGAAAATTATTATCCTCAAATTAGTATTTCTAAAAGATTTTTTGAAATGCTTAAACCTTTTTATGTCAAGATAAATCACACACACACTACTTTTTGTTGTAGACTACATATTGAATTCTCTAACCAGTATGATTTTTATCATTCTATATGTTTAGATTTACATACTAACAATGTTTTGCAAGATTGTGGCATAGAAGCCCCACCAAAATCTTCAAGAGAGTTCTTATCAAAAAATTTATGTGAAATAAAGGATAGCCAAATATTCTACATGTTATCATTCTTGGATGGTTCATGCGAGCATTGCAGTGGCTTCTAGCGTATTCCAATATGTCAACATATGGAAAGCGCAGATGAGGTGGGATAGAAACTAGTAGAGTTTGGGAAGTATAAAATAGTGGCATATGCTACAAAAGATGGGTCTCAAGAAAAAAGGTGTGATTTGGTTATTGAGAAGATTCTAGTGTACCATTTTATGTCCATGTTTCATGACAATATCTTTTTTGAGTATGCAATGCATACCCATAGAGCTTGATGGTTGGACACACAATTCAAGTTATGCAAGGACACCTTTCCAATTGGAAGCATAGTATCAGTGGTTAAATTTGTGGAGAACTACACTCTATAGCCACAATGTGAGGTGCAGTCAAAATATTACAACTCCACATAGGTTCTGATATTTGTGCACATAGCATTCATTCATGTATCTGATAGTACAGATGACCAAAGGAAGGTATTGAGGGAGTGCCACTTTTACATTAGTGATGATCGCACACATTCTCCAGATTTCATGCAAGGTTGCTTCTAGATGTTCTATAGTGGTTTGGCTTAGAGGGGTATAGCATACGACCAACATATAATATGGTTGCATAACTGTGCAGATCAGTTCAAGAACTCACGCATGTTTTACTAGTTGTGCAAGATGCATGTCATTACAGGTATTCAACATATGTGGAACTTTTGTGAGGTTGGACATGGAAAGGGGAAGCATGATGGTGCAAGAGCATGCATGAAAAGAGCATTAGAACAAGAAGAGTTAAAGTATAAAGATAGTGCAAAGTTGACAGATGCAAAATCAATCGTCGAGTGGTGTAATACTTCAATGGGTCTAGGTAATGAAGGTACGTCTTCAGTTCATAGATTTTTTTGGTTGATGGATGATACTAACATTGCACCATATGAAGACTGTTGTACACTAACAAGATCGAGTGAGGTACACTTTTTCCTTAGCTCAAATGCAAGTTCATGGAGTATCAATACACAAAAGATGGCATGCTTTTGTTCTTCATTTATAATGCAAGCTTGGAATGATTGTGAGTCAGGGGAGTAGGTTGACAAATGGTTGACAAGTTATCTTATCCCACTTCACACGTATCACCCTCTGATGGCATTGGAACTAACACAGATTGAATCATCAGTTGACTTTGACCACATATCAAATCTAGTTCAACCAGGTGATATATCTACTTGCTTAGTTTTTGAAATTCCATATCGTTATCTTACTTTGTACTGTATTCGTAATGTTGACTAATTTCAAGACATTTGTTGCACATATCAATGCAGGGCATGTTTATGCAATTAATGCAGATGAAGACAATGAAGAGGGAATAGAGTATTACTTGTGTCATTATGTTGAGGCCAAAAATAAATTGGAAGCCCCAGTTATAGATGGAGAAAACATCGAATACCCTACAAGCCTAGTTGTGGTTACTAGAACGTGGCTTAGAAGGTACCCACATTCGAGTGTTAAACATTGGGTGTTTCAAGACTTTGACACACATCGTAAGATTCTTCATTACTCAAACCTTGTCATGGAATCCAATGTTCATTTTACCAAATATGGGGATAGACCTTTGAACAAGACCTTGTGGAAGGTCTGTGATTTTGACCATGAGGATATACTTGACACAATAAAGAGTAGAGTAGACCTAGATGGTTTGTTGGATTAATTTGTAAGTATATGCACATTGGTTCTTATTAATTTATACTTGTATGCACATAAATTTGTTTGATGCCAATGCTATCATCTTCTTTTACTTTCCCTATTTTTAAGTAACCTACTAAACAGTGATTGGTGTCCCCTTGCAAAAAATGTAGATATATGAGCCATCTAAGAGAATGTTAGCCATAAAAGCAATGCAACATCCTTATTTTGATGATCTTGACAAATCTCAATCATGATTTGAAGCCATTAGAAAAGTGTGTGAAAATCTTGGTGAGGGAATTTCAAGTTATTCATTTGAAGTTAACCTTATCATGAGCAGCTATGATGTAGACATTATAAGAGCATCTGAAATTTCAACTTACTCTATTCATGAGAGGTGTTGTGTGAAATAGGTATGTTGGAATTCCCAGTGAAGATGTATGACCAAGATTGAGTAAGTTGTGAGACCTACATGCCTATCTATAAGTACCTTCCATCTATTTTTATTTCATTTCCATTTTGGATGCTCTTTCTTTTACTCTAAATTACTTTGTGTGTTTGTAAGTAAACTACTAAATATTGATTGATTTCTCATTACAGAAAATGCTGATTTATGAGCCATCAAAGAGAATCTCAGCCAAAAAATAAATGCAACATCCTTATTTTGATGATCTTGACAAGTCTCAATTCTGATTTCAAGCCATTACAAAAGAGTGTGTGAAGCTTAGCGAGGGAATCTCAAGTTACTCAATTGATATTCATCTCATAATGAGCACCTATGATGTAGAACCTTAAAGAGAATCTTGAATGTATGAGTGAAATTGTAAAAGATCTATGAGAAAAAAGTACCTAATACATTGTAATGAGATTTAATTGTAATGATATTTACTCAAATTCTATAATTTTGGAGTTCATGTTTGGTGCAGTAGCACCTTGTTCTATAAATTCCTTCAATAGGCAAATTTGCAAAATTTGAATTTTGAAATGTAAACAATGTGAAAATGGTCATGTAAAGGTCATATATGATGTATTCAAAGTCTCAAATAGCTCATTAGGTGATTAGAGAAGTGATATAAAGCATGTAAGGTCGAGCAAAACAAAGATCTTTTGTATTCTTGAATATTTACAATCAATAAAGTCCCTATTTTAGTGATTTTATGAGTTTTTCCAATTGTTCATTAACTTGAATAACCTGTATAGTAGTTTAAGGCCTTGAATATTGTTGTTTAAGGTAGAATATTGAAGTATATTTAATTTGAATCTATTTAGGAGGGTATCTATTGAGTTTATCATTAGTTTGAGCTGATTTTTCTCAAATCGCTTTGTAAACCAATAATGACTACTCCATTGAATTTGATAGTTTCGATCAGTAGAGTAAGTTAGTACTAGGATGTTTTAGGTGTGTGTGTGTTTATTTGTGCAAGGGAATTGAAGAAACAAAGGTGGATTTGCTACTAAAGGGTTTTACGATGAATTTTCAATTGAAAAGTGTGGCTCCAAGTGGTGTTTTGAGAAAAAATTCTCAAATGACTAATCTAGATAGATATTATTGAGTTACAACACATACTTCAAAATCAATAGTGATTGTCTTGGAACATGTGCATCAAAAATAACCTTCTTTGTTGTCCTCATTAAGCTAACTAGGCCTAATTTACAAAGTAACATACCTTTAAAGATTCAACAACCCCCTTAACTTGTTGGGGAAGCAATTATCATGTATCCAAACCCTCAGATCTGCAATTTTCTCAGGACAACCTCACTCTACCATGCCAAACCAAAACCCTTATTTTATGCTAGTATAAGGATGGTTTATTGAAAGGAATGGTTCCACACCTTAGCAGAACATGCCACCACCTCAAACCTTCTTAAAATCACCTACACAAACTCAAAAGACAATCACCCAACCTCTACATGCAATATTTTATCAAACCCTAGGGTGAAACCTCATTTTTCATGCCCTTTTCCATCAAAATCTATAGGGGCAAAAAAAAAACCCCATAAAACTTATTCCCTTTCACTTATAAAATTCTCGTCTCATCCTACATAATCATGGTGGGCCCCTCTACAAAAACCTCTCTCAAATCTGGCTATCTCAAAGTGGTTTTACCATCATGACAGATTTTCATTTGATGGAAAAAGCATCAAATGCAAGCAGTGCAAAGTTACAAAGTGGTGAAACTTTCATTCTACAACTCAAGTGACCAAGTGGACTATTCCAATGCATCTTAATAGGTATGTTGATGCTAGGAATGGTCCTCTTTCACACCCAAGCATGCGGAATCACTCCAAACTACGTTCAATCAGATCAATCCCTTAAGAGTCCAAAATGCTAAATGGCTGCAAACTTCAGCATTTTGTTACTCAGATATCATGATGCTTAGAAACTTCTCATCTAATCCTAAAGGTTTTTTTTGGTTCCCTCTACAAAAACCTCTCTCTATTTTGGCTATCTCAGAGTGGTTTTCCCATGGCAATATATTTTCACTTGATGGAAAAAAATGTCAAATGCAAACAATGCAAAGTTGCAAACTAGTGCAACTTTCGCTCTAGAACTCGTGTGACCAAGCTGATTATTCCAACACATCCAAATAGGTATGTTTCTACTAGGCATGGTCCTCTTTCACACTCAAACATGTGAAATCACTTTGAGGTACATTCAACTGGATCGATCCCTTAAGGGTCCAAAGTGCTAAATGGTTGTAAAATTTAGCATGCTATTACTCAGATACTGTGATGCTGAGAAACCTCTCATCTAATCCTACAAGATCATGTTGGTCCCCTCTACAAAAACCTCTCTCAGTTCTGGGTATCTCGGAGTGGTTTTCCCATGGCGGCGGATTTTCACTTGATGGAAAAAGTGTCAAATGCAAGCAGTGCAAAGTTGCAAAGTGGTGCAACTTCTGCTTTGCAACTCATGTGACCAAGAGGACTATTACAATGCATTTGAATAGGTATTTTTACACTATTCATGGTCCTCTTTCACACCCAAACACGCGGAATCACTCTGAGGTATGTTCAACCAAATTGATTCCTTAAGGGTTGGAAGTGCAAATTGGCTGCAAACTTTAACATGCTATTATTCTGATATTTTGATGCTTAGAAACTTCTCATCTGATCCTACAAGATTGTGTTGAGCCCCTCTAAAAAAACCTCTCCTAGTTTTGGCTATTTCAAAGTGGTTTTCCCATGGTGGTGGATTTTTCAGTTGATGGAAAAAGCATCAAATGCAAGCAGTGCAAAGTTGCAAAGTGGTGCAACTTTTGTTTTGCAACTCGTGTGACCAAGTAGTCTATTCCAACACATCTGAATAGGTATGTTTATGCTAGGCATGGTCCTCTTTCGCACCCAAACACATGAAATCACTTTGAGGTATGTTCAACCAAATCGATCCCTTAAGGGTCCAAATTGCTAAATGGCTGCAAATTTCAACATGCTATTACTTAGATACTGTGACATTTAGAAACTTCTTGTCTAATCTTACAAGATCACGTTGGGCCCCTCTACAAAAACCTCTCTCAGTTTTGGGTATCTTGGAGTGGTTTACTAGTGGTAGTGGATTTTCACTTGATGGAAAAACTGTCAAATGGAAGTAGTGTAAAGTTGCAAAGTGGTGCAAATTTTGTTTTGCAATTCGTGTGACCAAACTAACTACTCCAACATGTCCTGATAGGTAGGTTTATGCTAGGAATGGTCCTCTTTGGCACCCAAACACATGGAATTGATCTGACTTGCGTTCAACCGACTTGATCCCTTATGATGGCATGCAAAACAATGGAAAAGAGAAACATAAAAATGATGGTTGAGAAGTCTATGTATTCCACACAAAAAGCATATGATCATTGGTGCAGCGCACCTTGTTCCTCCATTTGATGAAGAAGGTCTAGGTCGGTGGTTTCAGTGATTATTTGATGGTGAATAGGTGCCTCAATAGGTTGTTGTGGGTATTTTGAGCATGCTTTTTCTTGAATAAGGTCAATTAAAACCATTAGGTATGTTTTATGGAGACTTTTGGGTCTAGTTATAAAAAATGTGAAAATTTCAATCTTGCACTAGAAGTTGTCTTTTTATCCTCTGAAGGAAAATTTGTGAATTTGTATATAAGTGTGAAAGAATGGAGTTTTTTTGAAGTAAAAAGGCTATTTCTAAGCCATTTTTTTGGGTTTATAGGTCATTAGTTGTAGTCCTTAGGTTGGAGGAGTCTAAAGTTGCAAATTTGTAAGTTGCTTAAAGCAACAAATTTGAAATGCAACAATTGCTTATTTTGAAAGTTGGTTTTTAGTTATTTGAGGACATGGATCAGTTATATTACCATGTATATTTTGATTCCATTTTGGTTGTAGAGAATTTATTGAAGGTGGGAGAGATATCTTTGGCATTCTATGCCTGACATCTCTATGTGACAGGCCTGATTTTGTGTAAAATCTGATTTTTTATTGTTTTCATAAGTGTTTTGTGACAAGGGTGCTTGGGAGCATTTTATTTGTGTTGGAAAAGGTTGTAAGAACCTGTTTGTGGCTGAGGGGTATTGGGGTGAGCCAAGGTACTTGATTCCTTGTGTGGAGTAGCCTAATTAGGCCTACCTTGTAGTATTATGTTTTGGCCTATCATGGCTTTGTCTTTTGTTGTCAAGACATGAGCCTTTGAGGACTTGTGGGAATCAGTATAAGATGCCTAGAACCAGTTTCCTTGGTCTGGTTAATTCCTTTTGAGTGGTTCTTGTGTTGATGGTCCTAGTTGGTTGGTATGCAAGGAATAGGAAGCCTAGTTTGGAAGCAATAGGTCAGAGGTAGTTCCCAAGCATAAGGTGAGTTGTGTTGAGTTGGGCTGGTCATGTTGGGAGGTTTCCAAGTCTACTCCAAGTTCAGGTCATGTCTAGTTTGATAGATTCCATGGTTGGGTAGTTGAGTTACCCTGTTGAGCCAAGTAAATGTTGGAGTCTTAGTGGGCATATTTGAGAGAAGTTGTGTCAAATCACAACTTGGTTGAGCCACTCTACATCACCAATGGTGCTTTGCAATTTGAAGAGTAATTGAGAGCATGTTTCTTTGTTAAATAGACCTATTCGGGTGTCTAGGACAATGTTGAGTCCATTTCTTATTTGTATTATAAATTATAACTTGCTTTCTCTTGAGTCGATTTCATATACAATAAATAATATTGCAAAAATTTGACATATAAATATTTTGATCATGACGCATCAAGAACATATTGGAATTTTTTTATGAATCATTTCATGGAATACCAATTGAAACGTGTTTTTTTCTTTTAGATAAAGTTGTTTAGCATCAATCAATTAATATTCAAGACAAACCATGAAGGACAACAATGATCAATGCTAGGGCTAACCAATTAATAATTATGCACATGAATAAGTCAAGCATGTACATGTCAATAAGGGAAGCACAAGTACTCAAAAACACATAAGCCTCAAGAAGTATATACATGAATACATATTATACACAAATTAATACAAATTATATGTACGAATACAAGGTATACGCATGAAAACACATAAGCCACAAAGTATACATTCGAACACACATAAGTCACAAAGTATACACGTAAGTTGTAAAGTATACACTTGAATACATGTAACTCATATCTATTGAACCATCAATTTAGAATACAAATATGGACACCATCGATAAAAGATATTTGTATTAACCAAATACCCATATAGGCATACATCAATATATGTTGATATAAGTATGAAATATATGTACAAAATAGCCATATAGGCTTATGAGAATGCCATATAGGCATATAATGTCAAATATGTCCAATAAAAAATATCTACAAAACTGCCATGTAGGCATACAACAAAGGGCTCTTGAATCAAAAGTCATTTCTTTCCATGCTCTGGAAATAAAATCTTTCCCTTTCCTTTTCAATCAAATGGTGATAGGTCTATCACTCATTTTTTTTGTGCTCGAGGAGTGCTCTTGCTCCTCCTCCTAGTGTTTAGTTCATGGTGAAGTTTTAACTGTTACAATAAGAAGTAAAGACATAAATATATAGAAATTACATTATAAAAAATGATATATTTGACAAAATAATCACTTACCCCCATATCATGATCTCTCTCCATGAGGGATATATTCTCACACCCATGCTCAAGCATGGTCAAGCCCTATATAAACCATACAAATAGAAATTAAATTAATTGAATCAATAATGGTTTGATTTTTCACTAACTAACATCTATAACTTGACGAATGTAAATTGAACTTTACTAATTTGGTTCATACCTCCCCTGTCAGAGCCATCAAGGATTTTATAGTAGATGACACACCAATCTTGATTGCCCTCATCACATTCATAGGTGTTTTGGCTTGCAACATCTAAAAATAAAACAACAAATTATTCAATGTAATCAATGATGTGCATATAAACTACACAAATCTATTAAGTACAATTCATTAGTTATACTCTTTATTCTATTAGCTCCATGTAGGTTTGAGTAAATCCATCACCACTAGGAATTTTTCCATCAAAATCTCCAATATTAGTCTGTTCAACATCCAAAATCATATATTAAATTACCATTCGTAAAATAATTCTATTAACATGTAATAAATTTATAATTGTTTACTAGTTACATACCCCAATGATAGGTGTACTAAATAAATAAGTAGGTGGGGGGCTGGTGTACCCAGTCTCAACACTGTGACTTTGCAATTTTATTAAAATCATCAAATATTTTTAGTTAATCTTGCATTTCAAAATCAAAATTTAATAAATTAAATTCAATGAACATGCTAACTTTTACCTGACTATCAATGCCATATGCCTCATGCAAAATTCCATCTCCATAGTTGTAGATGGATCCTGTGTAGTAGCCTCCTAAGTGTCGATGGGGTCATATGAACAAATCACCTTGCAAGATTGACACACATGGGTCTGAAGGCCACCACTCAAAGACTCCCCTAGATGGTGTTGTAGAATAGGGCTAGTATGATGGATCACACTCTGGGTCAAAGTGTTGATCGCTTGGAATGTATTTACATCACCACTTCCATTCGCGATGGAAGGCATAACAATGTGCTCATGAGGTGGCCTAGCAAGAGCTCATCTACCTTGCCACGTAGGATCCGACTGTGCACCGGGTCTATCTTGAGTTGTCACCCCACCTCTCCCCTGAAAATCCCTCATATCAAAATAATTTTGGATTTTTTTCAATATGAACTCACTGCATAGTTTCCTAAGGAAATATTGCGGGACCTCGTAATTGTTGCATGGTGGGTAATCAAAGACCATGTACCACATATCATAAAAATGGTCCCAAATCTATTGGTGGTGACACCAATGGATAGGAAACCTCTTCACATTGAGGGTAATATTTTGATTTGTGTGTGGGTTAGTGAATAATGAGCACAAATCACCTTTTGTAATTTTTAAATCCTTTACATCTTTGTATGATATTTTATTTGCATAGTAATCCCTAACCGTCTTCCTCCTATCTTGCCATCCAATTATTTGTTTGCTAATTGAATCTAATTTTTTTAACATATCTTTTAATGAATTTGCTAGGGTCATTCCTTCTATAGTTGAACCATTTGGATCACTCAACCTACTAATCAAATCCTCAATTTCTTTTTTGTTGTTCTTAATTTTACTCATTAAATTTTGTTGAGTTCCAAGAGGGGGTTGAGTGATTTGTGGAGGAGGTTGTTGTTGTGATTGACTTTGATCTTGAGGATTTGGTTGGTCTTCCTATTGAGGACCTTGAGGTTTTGCAGGATGACTTGCATCTCCTAAAAATTCAAATAAATATATATCAAATTCAACCTAAAACTAACTAATTCAAAAAAAAAAAGCACAAAATCCTTACCTCTCACACCTCCTCCTCGTCGTGGCACCATCATTGCAAAGAAAAAGAAAATGTTGGTGAAGAATTTTTTTCAATGGATCCTCCTAGAATGCAAGCATGAAATATGAGGGTTTTGGTTGCAGCTAGAAGAAAAAAATAGTCAAAATAAGAATGACAACATTTCTCTCTTTTTTTTGCTTTTAACAAGCAATAACGCGAGTGTGTTATGACTTTTCAAAAGTTTTTTTGAACGTGTCCACAAAATGGCTACCCATTTCCATGCACTCACTCAACTTATCATCTGCTCTTTCCAATCACTATAATCAACTCCATCAAACATAGGAAGCTGCAACTTGTGCACCATCTGATCTACCTCAAATGGCTAAGCTTTTCAACTTAGGAACCAAAGCTCTGATACCAATTGTTGAAATTCACAAGAAAAATGAGAGGGGGGCTGAATCAGTTGTATCAAATCTCTTTACTTTTAAACTCAGTCTTTTCACCTTAACTTCAATTTTTTCTTAAGTGTAAACATGAAATGTAAATCACTGAAAGAGAACACTAGAGACAACAGATTTACATGGAAAACCCAATGAGGGAAAACCATAGTGAGCATTAACTCAAAATATAGTAGTAATACAATACCGGATACAAAGGCTCACTACCCAAATACAAAGACTAACTACCTAGATTAAGGGCTCACTGCCTTGAGAAGGACTCAGTGTCCAGAAAGGAGACTCACTACCTACAAAAAAACAAAAGAATACATAAATGAAGATCCACCACTAGGGTTCCACACATTCACAACCTGATCTAAAGATTGTAGATACCATCATCTTGCTACTTTTAGGAATCTAACACCTTAAAGTACTATTGCCTCAATTTTCTCTTCCACTTTATTCTTTTCATACTTGTTCACACACTTCAATCGTTCGATTCATGGATGGATGGATATCAATTTCAATACAACTTAACTTGATTTTATACAATCTTCAACCTTAGGAACATTCTCCAAGGTCGGCTATACAAATTCATTTACAAATTCAAACTAGGTCGGCTACTCAACATTCTTGCAGTGGATAAGAATTAGAGAGGACCAATCATATATTTAATCTAGGACCTAAATAACATCTTGAAGCTTGCAAACACTTTCTCAAATCGATGTAAAATCCAAATGTAACGTGTAGAAACCATTTCAGCCAAACCTAATGAAAACACCAATGATATTTGAATTATGCACATCTCCAACAAGATAATCACATGTGGATTACTCAACATGCTTCACTAGTCATTTCACCACCTCTGAGAACATCTTAGATACATCCGCAATAATTAAAACCAACTTCATTTTCAAAGAACTCTTGACTAGTCCAACCGGACCAACCAACAAAACACAAGAGCTCTAGAGCAAGTCTTATGAAGTGCCAAACTACTATAAATTTTGTTGAAACACACAAACCATAAAAAATATTCATCTCCCATATGTGCAAGATCTAAAACCAAATATTAGAAGACTGTGGAGCCAAAACATTTCTCCTAGTCTACAAACAAATGGTTTTGTCAAACCAATTCAAACACCGGTGAACATATCTTCTATTCTCGATAAACTTAGAAGATGAAACTCAGTATATATGATTCATTAAAGCTTATGAACACACCTAAAAATCTGCATAGGCATATGATCAACATAGAATAAATGTGGACCACAATGTCAGAGCACACTCATTTTAATTTTGCTTTCATTATTTCTCAAATTTTCTCAAAAGCACTTGGAAAATACACAAATTTGTGTTGAAATCAATGAAAAAATTAATGAAAACACCACCAAATACATCCGTACTTGAAAAAATTAACACTTTTCTCCTTGACTAATATGCATACAAACTTGCAAAGCACACATGCAAAGAGAAGGAAAAGGTTAGGGTTAGAGAATAGGGGTTTTCCTTAGTCAAACCCCATGTTGGTAATCAAACCCAAATGAAATGGAATAAAAGGGAAAGATGATTTGAATGAAAAACAAATGTAAACACTCACCAAACCCTTGTTGAAGATATCAGGAAACATGCAAGAACTAGCACCAATGGATGATGTTTGAAAAATGCTAAGTGCTTGAATGCTTGCTTGAGAAGATTGAGTGCTTGTGAATTCAAGAGTGAATGAGTGCAAGAGATGATGAAGAAGAGAGGAAGGGATAAAATGAGGTTAAAAACCATTATTTATACATGTTATG
Source organism: Sequoiadendron giganteum (assembly GCA_007115665.2). NCBI lineage: Eukaryota > Viridiplantae > Streptophyta > Pinopsida > Cupressales > Cupressaceae > Sequoiadendron > Sequoiadendron giganteum. Next base: position 627,862,173 of record CM021102.1, read on the forward strand.
TACTAATTCCCTGAAAATATCACATGATAGGCCGACCTTAGGGTTTTGGAGGCAAATTCTCGTTAGAATTTTGTTTTAGTTTTGAATTTTATGCCAAAAGGGACTAGGTCACCCAAGGTGGTGACCTAGTCCACTTGGAAAAATTCAAGTGGTGGTAAGGATCATCTCTCGAAACACACTTAAATTAGGCCTAAAATTACATTAAGGGGCCAATTTAACATAAGAAAGGGTTGAATTAGTGATAACAAGCCTAGGAAAGTGTAAAAATTTATTACAACACTTTACAACACTTTGGCACAAGGCTTGGAAAGAGGTAAAAAGAGGTTGTTTAGGTGAATTTTGTTGAAAGGGTTTTAGAAAAGTGGGAAGATGTGTTACAACACTTCACAACACCTTTGTAAAACACTATTAGGTTGTTATTGATTTACAAGTATTCAAAGCCTAATGTCAATGTATTGGCCACATTACAACATTAGATCAAAGCAAAACCAGGTCAAAATCCAAGAGAAAAGGCCCAAATGAGTGAAAAGTGTCAAGGGTACACATTTTTATGTCACAAAATGAAGAATATCTTCACTTGAAGGATAACCTTCAATCAAAGGTCTCTATGTGCAGACCATTGAGCGAAGGACCTTCATTTTAAAAATATCTTTGATCGAGGGTGATCTAAGAAATCTTCCCTCCTCCCACCAAAAAATTGAATGTCCTAAAAGTGGGATTCATTATTGTGAGGTTACCCATAAACAAATGATAAAAGGTAGCTTTGAGGACATATTCTCTATGTTCTTGAGATTTTATAGCTAATCTCCTTTTAGTATACCAGATTTTTCATACTAGTGATGGGAAGGTAGTTGATTTTTCACCACATGATGTAGTTCTTTGACAACTACACCATTCAAAGATAATTTTTGCTTCAGTTAGAGAAAATCATGGGTCTCAATTATACAAATTTCATGGTTTTGAGTCATCTTGTGGAGCAACACATGTTACCCATGCTAACTCTTTGAGAAAAATTTGGCATGAGAGGTTTGGACAAATAAATTACAAGTATCTTTAGTAGTTGATTATTAAGAATATGGTACTTGGATTGCCTAAGGTGTCTTGCATAGAGGGTGTTTTTCAAGGTTGTGTACTTGGAAAACATCATCAGGAACCATTTCCAAAGAGTAAGGCCCAATGTGGTACTACCTTACTTGAGTTGGTTCATAGTGAACTCATGTCATTTCCAACTTATTCATTTTCAAGAGCCAAGTATGTACTCACTTTCATTTATGATTACTCTTATCACACTTGAGTGTACTTTCTTAAGTACAAAAGTGATATGTTTAACACTTTTATCACCTTCAAGGTGTTCATGGAGAAATAGTTGAGCTCTTTTATTTGGAAGATAGGCATAGATAATAAGGAGAATATGTGAACTAGGCCTTTTATGGAGTATTGTGTTGAGCATGGCATTTAGCATCAGCATTCGATTCCTTACACTCCTTAGCAGAATAGTGTTTCCAAAAGAAAGAATAGATTGTTAAAGGAGATATCAAATTATATGCTTCGATGTAGGTATATGGTCCCATCATTTTGGGTTGAAGCTATTGATTATGACATCTATATTCAAAACTACACTTCCCACAAGGTAGTTCAAAAAATTTCTCCATAGGAGGCTTGGTCTAGAATCAAGCCTAATGTTTCCTTCTTCAAAGTATTTGGTAGTGAAGCTTGGCCATTCATACTGGATGGTTAGTGTAAGACAATGAAGAGGAAGAGTAAAAAATAAATCTCTATTGGTTATTGTGAGGATGTGAAATCTTATGGGTTATATGATCCTATGACTAAGAATGTCCACTTTCATAGAGTTGTCCAATTTAATGAGTCTTTCACATAGAAAAATTATCCATCATCTTATGCTTCCTCACTACCTAATCCACCTTCTTCATCTTGTAATGATACCTTAGTACTTGAGGATACTTCAAATGATGGTCCTAATCCACCACCACCACCTCCATCCCCATCACCTTCTTCCACTCATTTTTTTCCCAAGTGGCCTAGAGGTTTCAAGTTGGTTCTTTAGCTGGTGATCCTACATCCTCTTGACACACTCATCCACATACTTTTGGCACTATTCTTTTGAGTCATTCTATATCTCCAAATCCATAGAGTTTTTTAGAGGCTTCTAGCATTCCAAATTGGGGCAGTGTTATGGTAGTGTAGTATTCTTCATTGATGAAGAATAATACATGGGATTTAGTTACTCTTTCTAAAGAAAGAAAGATGGTTCAGTGCAAGTTGGTGTACTACACCAAATATGTAGCTTACGGTTCTATTAAAAGACACAAGGTGCATCTTGTGGCTGAGGGTTTTTCATAAGGTGGGGGTATTGATTAATCTAAGACATTCACCCCTATAGCCAAGATGGATTTGTAACACCCTGTCATGGAACCCAGAGAACAAAAAAATGCAAGTAAATAATTGATATAATTGTTAAAAAAAAAAAATTAATTACAACATGTGAACAAACAACATAAACACGAACATTCTCGGGGTTCCACAACAACGCTACTAAAAGAAATACTAGAAGAACAACACATTAAGAACCAAATACAAGAAACATATGAATATGTCATATCTCGATTACATTATCATAAAGAGGTTTAAATTACATGATCAAGACACAACAAACGATATTGTGACAAATCTCAATACATCCAGAATCATAATACAATGAAGTCTCATGTAATCATCATGAGTGACAATATAGAGGAAGAAAAAGTATAATAGTCTATCAAGTTCATGAGCACACCCAACAATCAACTCCATGAATGATGTGAATCCAGGAACCTGTCAAGAACAATCTCATCTTGAACTATATCACTTGCAAGGGGACCCAATGGAGGAAAAGGCATGTTCCTCCCAACCATGTGGTACTCGAAAGTCCACCCCCCATGCTAGGATATAGTATCAAGTCCACAAGTCAAACAAACATAAAAGAAGAAAAAACATACATCACATGGCTGACATACACATGACAACATAACAACATCAAAACCATGAGACAATAGATAAAATCCCAGAGGAAATATCATAACCACAAGTGATGCTACATAAGATACCTCAAATTTGTACAAGGATAGGAGTGTCATCACACAATCATTCTAGGTTATCCTAGTGAATCCTCCTTAATTACCGGCCCTTGTTCTGAGTTACCCTAGAAATCTCTAACGATTCTTGGCCCCTAAATGAACTTATGTGGAACTGAAACACATGTCAAGAGGACAAAGTGATCAACTAAACCATTCCACGCCATCCCAACCTACCTTAACCTAAGAAAGTGTTAAAGTACAAGGCAAGAAAAAACAATTATCTAAGTTATTGAGTGCTTACTACCCAACCCCTAAAAAATTTAAGATTATGGTTTTCACTTGATTAACTACTTTCGATAGGTTACCGTAGAAACCTCTTAGGGTTTTGGCCCCTAATGAAAGACACTCCTATGTACAAAACATACATTTCCAATAAAACACAAAATTTCCATCATGCACAAAAATAACACATGAATATATACATCTCCAAAAAAAAATGTAAAACTCATAACGTTCAAATACCATCATAAGACAACCAAAAATAAGGTAGATGGAAAAATTAAAATTCAAGCCTTTGCAAAGATTAACAAAAGACAAGCATTCTATGCTTTTTAATACAGGTTACTAACATAAGTGTTAGAATTGGCTATGGATGCCAAGATCTATGGACCAAATAGAAAGCACAAAGAAGAGAGAAAATAAGATGACAAGAACAAATTGTATTCAATGTCAATGATAATGGAATGATTTCAATGTGTGTACAATGAGAGAGCCCTTGGATATATAGCCAAGGTGAGAACATAGGAGTGCATAAGATTATGACAAGTTTCGTAATCTTATGACATGAGACAATAATGAAAAGCTATCACTCCACCTAAAGTGGAAAGGTGATAATGTGATAACCACCACAAATAGTGGATCTACCACAAAAGGTGGAAACCTAATCACATGATATGTCCATGAAAGGTGGAGGTGATAGAGTGATAAGATGATAAGTCCACCAAAGGTGGAAATTCTCCAACAACTCCTATGTGGTCCCTAAGTAAACTTAACTAAGGTGTAATTATGACCTAGGACAAGGTACAAAACATTTAATTACACCAACACCCCCCCTTAAGTGCAACTTAGGGAGAATGTACACAAATGCAAACAATGCAAGATGGGTCCCGACAACTAGGCCATGTTAGGTACCCATGTACAAATGCAATGCAATCTCTCATGAATGGAGAAAAGGAGAAAACCCAATGGGACAAAACTCCTCCCCAAAAGAGAGATGAAATACAAGATAGAAATGCTCTCAATGATGCATGAGAAGGTAAAAACCCCATGTGAGGAAAAAAACCCCCCCATAAGAGAGAAGTAGAAGAGAGACAAGGCAGCCCCCCCTCAATGTTGAGTCTCCTACAATGATGGTAGAAGCTTGACATTGAATGTTGAAGATGATCCAATCTCATTGAACAACGTTCCTCCCCTTACAAAGAAACAAAACCAAAGATGTATGCAAGATGTATGATGTCTCTGAAGCATGCTCAAGTGTCCCCATATCGATGCCGAAGGATGACACACTCCAAACAGGTGTTCTAGGCCACACTGCTAAAGAGTACAATCCAACATCTAGTAGAGAAGAATGTAGAACATGATCCAAAGAGAAAGATATCCCCTCTAAAGACAAAGAAGCCTCCTCCAAATGTTGTCCAAAAGTATCCACACTCACGCCAAATAGAAAAGAATGATCATGTAGAGAATGAACAAGAGGGTCAGAGTGTTCCCTCACAACAACTGAAGAAGGAGCATCTTCATCAAAGAGAAGATGAATGTCATCAATGATGTCTCCCAAATCTGCAAGATGAGACTCCACAAACAAGTCTGAAATACCTATCAAGAAGCCATCCAAAGTAGCCATATCTAGAAGACAATGTATATCCTGCTGCATTGAATCACAAGGAACCCAAACTGTGGAATTACAAGCATCATCAACTACAACAGTAGATGGAGGAGATGAAATGCATGGCTCAAGTACTGGATCTGATGTGAGAACTCCTAAGTTCAAGTAGCCAAAAGTCTCCTCATGGTTCACACTAGGAGTGTGATGAACAACCGAAGGAACAATGTCATCATCAGAAGAAAAATCTGCAAAGGTATACAACCGAGATGAATGATCGACCACCGTAGTAGCAATGATCTCTCTACTCTCCAAGTCATGAATGATGACTGAATCAGGTGTGGACTCCACAGTTCTCCCATCTCCACCATGTGTAATCTGATATATGGAAAGAAGATTGTTCGTCAAATGAGGAACACACAAAACATCCTAGAAAGTGTTGTCCCCAAAACTAATAGATCCCTTCCCTATTACACTCATGTATGTATTGTTTCCCATCAAGATAGGAGACACAGTACAAGGCTGAAATGAAGAGAATATAGATTGTGAAGATGCCATATGATGTGATGCTCCTGAATCTAGAAGCCATCTACCTAATCCTAGACTTGAATAAGCACAAAGAGCTTGACCTTTGTCCTTAAACTATTTTGAAGAAGAAGAAGAAGAAGAAGATTCAGACATTCTAGAAGGCAAATCAATTTGATTTCTTTTGAGAAGATTTTTCAACTCATCAATATCCTTCTTATAACAATAATGTTCTTCATGTCCATCCTTCTTGCAATATACACAAAAAGACCTCTTCTTCTTAGATGATTCTTGAGTGGATTCTGATTCTTTATGTGGCTTGTTCCTTTTCATCTTTTGCTTCTTATCAAGATTCCCTGATTCTTTCTATACCTTTGACTCACTAGAAACCAATGCATGTGGCTTGGAAGACTTGATTAGACCAATGTTTAGTAACTTAGCTTCCTCTTGGATTAGGAGATTTGCAAAGTCATCAAACTTAGGATCAACATATGATGCTCCCATAGAAAGTCAATGGGTATGAAAGCCAAAAACAAATACTGAATACTTAGGACCAAGCTTGGATAACACATTCAGAATCAATTGTAAATCCTCTTTTTCAATCCTGCATTCTTTCAACTATGTTCTTAATTGCTTTATTTTGGAGATGTAGTCTTGGATGTGGTCAAAACTTTTAGGATCAAGATTCATCAAATCATTATCAATTTGATATCCCCTAATCTTATCTATTTTACCATACAACTTTTCAAAAGTCTCCCATACTTCTTTAGCTGTTGTACATGAATCAATATGAAATTGTAAATCAAATGAGACTAGTGAACATATGTATCCAAGTGTTTTCTCATGATTAATCTCCCATCTGGCCAATTCACTAGCATCAGTAGGTTGAGAAACGGTTTCCTTTAGATAGCCTATTAGACCTTTTCCCAAGAGATAGTTCCATACTAATTTTCTCCATGTAGCATAATTATGTGGAGTTAGGAGTTCAATTTGAGATTTACCCATTGCAAGAACACAAACCAAGCAAAAGAATGCAACCAATCACTACAAGATTACCCCCCCAAATCACTCAATCATGAAGCCCCCCCAAGAAATATCTGATTTGGCACTTTATACTTAGTGCGTTTACAATTGCCACTGCCAAAAACAACAGGGTGGACTTTGATTTTGGTACATGCAAATTGCCAAAATAGGCCTCAAACTCATAGTGAAAAATTTATAGTAGATGAGATAAATATGATCACACCACTGGAAATTACAGGAAAAATCATGTACTTTCAAAAAAAACAGCACTCGAAAATGTTAACGTAGGAGTAAGTTATGAGCTCCCAAAGTTCCCAAAATGAGGACGAAGCAGCAACACCTATGAGAATATGAAATTTATGGAAAAACCAGATGTCAAAACCAAAAAATGATTGCACCACTGTGTAGAGCATGAAAAATTATCCCAAATAAAAAAAAATGCTTGAAAAAAGGAGCCAAAATGACTGAGTTATGAGCCTTCAAAGTTGGACTACAAAATCAAAACTGCAAACCGTGAGGGGGTAAAAAAAAAAATTGAAAATGGCTGACGTTGTGCTGATGTCATCGATACACTAGCTTAAAATTCATGGCTTGTAGGGTGTAAAAAAATAATATTCTCTCCGATCGAATATTCCCACGACTGCTGGTAAAAATTGACGAAATATTCTTTTTGTTGGCCGAATTTTTTTTTGTTTGCCGAATGCGTGTCTAATTTTTCCTCCAACCGCCTACCAGATTTTTCAACCGGCTATTGCCAGATTTTCCGCCAGCTGCCTGCCGATTTGTGTGGCCATGGGTGAGGATAGTGGCAGGGGCCACGGGTGGCGGGACTGCCACGTGGTGTGTGGAGGGTGGGGAATACCCTGCAGAGGGTACGCGGTACCCTGTGTAGGCAAGGTACGATCTATGAAATAAAAACCGCAGAAAATTTTTGCTAATTTTTTTTTTCTTGATTTTTGATTTGTTTTAATACAAATAAAAAGAAATTTACAATAAAAATTTTTTAGAAAAAAAGAATTTCCAATTTTTAATTTTTCTAAAACAAATTTCAAAAAATTTCTTCTGAAATTTTTAATTTTAAAAATCATACCAGTGCAATAATGATGCCTTGAGGGGTCGTACGGTATTTCGAGCAAAAGAAATTTGCTTCACCAAATGACTTGCTCCGATTTGGACGATTGGACAGTCAATCTTAGGGTTTTTGGCCCTTCTAGACGCGATGGCAGGGTCAGATTTAACCCAAAATGCTCCAAAAATGCAGCTACTTTCTGGATCTGGCAACCACAATGCAGCTTCAAACCCTCTTAGATTTGGCCTTGTATGTCCAATTTGGATGAAACAAAAGGAAAAATCGACTTTCTCGAACCTTCCAGACACAATGGTGAGCTTAGATTGGCACCAGCAAGCTCCGATATAAACCTGCAATAAAGAGCCAAAAATGGAACCTCCCCAAATCTGGTACCTCTCTTCAAAAAATGACTCTCCAATGACACCCAACCCAGTTTGATACCATGTTAGAATCAAACATGCTCTAATACCATGTTAGAATTGGCTATGGATGCCAAGATCTATGGACCAAATAGAAAGCACAAAGAAGAGATAAAATAATATGATAAGAATAAATTGTATTCAATGTCAATGATAATGGAATGATTTCAATGTGTGTACAATGAGAGAATCCTTGGATATATAGCCAAGGTGAGAACATAGGAGTGCATAAGATTATGAAAAGTGTCGTAATCTTATGACATGAGACAATAATGAAAAGCTATCACTCCACCTAAAGTGGAAAGGTGATAATGTGATAACCACCACAAATAGTGGATCTACCACAAAAGGTGGAACCCTAATCACATGATATGTCCATGAAAGGTGGAGGTGATAGAGTGATAACATGATAAGTCCACCAAAGGTGGAAATTCTCCAACAACTCCTATGTGGTCCCTAAGTAAACTTAACTAAGGTGTAATTATGACCTAGGACAAGGTACAAAACATTTAATTACACCAACAATAAGCCTCTGGAAGATTTCAAAGTCACAACAACCCAATATTTCTATTTTAAATTCATTGACATCATAAGCATGATTTTCAAGCACAATCATCTTTCATTGCATTATGAATTTAAAACTCAATAAAGACAACACTTGACAAAATATTATGTCTAAATTGTTGTTTTCTATTTAACAAATAAATCTAAATTCTTAATATATTAAGAATAAATTGAATTCTTTAAATGCAATGATCAACCACCTTATAAGATCCAATCTACTACATGTAGCATTATTCATGCTCCTCAAATTTAATGTCATACAATGTTTACTTCCACTTACCAAGATAATTTAATAACAATCTTTATTAAAAATAAAACCATAAAATTCTTTATATTAAAAAGATTAATCAATTAAAAACCAATCATTATTTATATATGTATGTATATGAATTAGAGTTAACATAAGCTATATCAATATATAATATATCTTTTTAGAGACTGTCTACTGAATAAAAGCTAATTTGTTGAGTTAAAAAAAATAAGTCTTTAGCATAAAAATAAGAATACCGATTACAGATTAGTTCAGTGTCACTCAACCATTTTAATTACAATCAAATTATTTATGTAAATGTATCGAACTTATTAATACTTACTGCAATAAATACTTATGTCAATGCTGAGTGATATGCATGCATAGACATATATCATTACAATGAGCAGTTAAAGAAACATGCACTCAATCGGAAGGCTTAAGGGAGCAAACTGAAGTCTTTGTTGCATGCGCTTATCAATCAAGAGATTGACTATTATCAAATAACAATATAATTCATTTCTCCAAAGTGAAACTTTTAAACAATCATTCAACGAATGATAACAAAGAACACGCAACCACCAATTAATCAAGCTGAAGATTAATATACTCGAATAATAGTATCGAATCTATTGAAACAAAAAACAAGGAATGTACCCTTCGTTATCTCATATGTCATGTGGTTCATGAAGATTAAGGGCCTTATCGAACAATTAGAAGGTGAATTTTAAGAGGAACATAAATTTGCACCTCACCCACAATGAATTCGATGGTTGCACAGAATCAACATGCACAAACTAACATGGTTTTACATTCAAATAAAAATAGGCATAGGCCGAAAGTGCATGCAAAAAAGACAAGTTGCATAAGCAGTAATTTGATATAACTAGAGTTATGCATGATTGATTTATAGTGAATTAGGAAAAAACTCAGTCCAGACACCATCCACAAGACACTCGTCGTGCAAATAGAGCATGAAAACACACGAAAATTTCTAGAAGACAGTCGTGCCCAGAGAGAAAGGAACAATTCAGCTAAAACTAGTTGATGACTACTCCCACTGTAGCCAAGACCAAAAGAGTCAAGGAAAAAATATGGTTAAAACAACTTAACAAAGATGAATTCAATGATGGTTGCCCACTAGAGAGAATAGGGTTTCAAATCTTGCATGCAGACATAAAATATCAAATGAAAAAGGTAATCTATAGGCAGTGGTGATAAAATCTACAAGCATATTGCAAATTAGGAGGCCTGGCATATTTAGTCGATAGAAATCTAATAACGATGAGATGGATAGAACACTAAACAATGATGGTTTCACTAACTCTGAGTTTACAAGGGTAGGCTGAAAAGAATGAGTTTAGTAAGGCTGTTATGCTGATCTGAAAGAACAAACATGATAACCCCAAACCAAATCATAGCACAATAAAGAAAAGTTGTGGGAAATTTTCTTTTTTAAAAAGGAAGAAGCAATAATCATAAATTTTAATTCATTAGAATTTGGGTTTTCTACATTGCTTACTTTTCTCTGGTATGTATTTTTTTTTAAACTAGAATAGTAACATTTTCATTTTCTATTGTTTGAGTAGATTACAAAGCATACAGATTCAACAAGAAGTTGATCAAATTCAAGTACATCATTAAAAAAAATTGAATTCAAAAACAAAACAAAAATATAGAAGAAAACTTGGTGCACTTCTTCAAAATCTAATGAGTGATGAAACCAAACATAGGAATTCAAACACTGTATCTTTCCCAACATGAGAAAAGCCTCTGAAGTTTGTACCCTTTAATTTTTTCCAACCAAAAAACACAAAGAGAATAAAAAACGCTTCTCCTCCAAAATTATTGTCATGAAACAACTTTTTAGCCAAAAAGCCAATTTCCATTTAAATTTACATCCCATGCTTTATCATTAATTTCAAAATTAAATGAAATTCACAAAGCTTAACTGACTGATTGCATGCACTCAAAATTAGACGAGTAGTTAAAACTGATTAAATGAACAAGTTAACAATTTCTGACAATAAGTTCAAATTGACATATATTTTGCAAAATTGATTGAAAACAACTCTTCTATCAAATATCTATTTCAATAAAATTTAAGTTGCACATTCAAAGAGTGATAATGCTTAATTAACATTCTATTTTAATAATTAATCTAATTAAATCTTTTAAATATTTAATCAACCTTTATAAATCAATAATTAACTTTAATTATAATATAATCTTACTTGTTCATAATCATTTAATCTAATACTGCAATTAAAACCATAATTAAATCCAGTACTTACTAATCAAATCATTTAACTAAATTAAACAAGTCAATCTCTCACATAATGAACATTTGAACGACATGACAGAATGACAGGAAAACATGAATGGGTAACAAACGGATACCCATTCTATCAAGAACAATGGCTTAAGACAGAGGACTAGACATTATCTCCCATCAACATATTTCCATTGAGTCTTGGCATGCTCGGACCTGACGAAGTAGGTGGAGTTGATGTCTATACCTACAAATTGCATCAAATGGCACTGTCAAACATATCAACATATATATCGAAGACACGCTGTGAAGAAGAGTCACAACATAGAAGGGTACTCACGTGTGAGTAGTGCTACACTATCTTCTTCACCAATACTGACATGCATCATAACATCGTAAACATCAAATATATCATGATAACATCATTAACATTCAAAAAAACATAAACCATAACACACGTGTCCATCATAATGTCATCATAAGTACATAACTAGATGATCACAATATCAAATGTATCATCTACAAAGTATAGAAACTAACATAACATCAATGACATAAATAGAGTAATGTAATGTAGCATCCAAAGAAACTAAATGACTAACAAACAGTCATAAGAAAACTAAAACAATAGTATCAACTGGAGGGACACTATAGGATTCAATTTTCCTTATTCTTTCTATTTTTGCATCATCGAGATAGCCATTTTACCATATGGATGTGAAGAGTTCCTTTCTACATGGTAATCTTCATGAGGATATCTATATGGAGTAGCCTCTATATTTTGTCCAGGACTCTTCACTTGTTTGCAAGTTACATCATTATTTATATGGTCTCAAATAAGCCCCTAGGGTGGGTGCATGGAAACGGGTATCAATTCTGTGGACACCTTTCAAAAAAAAATTGAAACGAAATAAGGCGAGCGTGTTATAACGTGCTTGCATTATTGGTTTGGTGTGTCGAACCTAAGGCTCAGCAACAACAAACCAATAACGCGAGCACATTATTTCTTGTTAAAAGAAAAAAAAAAGTTAAAACTTGTCATTGTTATTTCGACTATTTTTTTCTTGCAGTCATGGCCAAAACCCCCATACTTATGCACTTGCATTCTAGGAGGAGCAATTCAACAAATTGTTTCACCAACAATTTTTATTTCTTCACAAAGATGGCACCATGACAATGAGGAGATGTGAGAGGTAAGGATTTGGTGGTTTTTTTTTTGAATTAGTTATTTTTAGGTTGAATTTGATATATATTTGTTTTAATTTTTAGGAGATGCAAATCAACCTGCAAACCCTCAAGATCCTCAATAGGAAGACCAACCAAATCCTCAAGATCAAAATCAACCACAACAACAACCTCCTCCACCAATCACTCAACCCCCTCCTAGCACTCAACAAAATTTAATGAGTGAAATTGAGAACAACAAAAAACAAATTGAGGATTTGATCAAAGGTTGAGTGATCCATATGGTTCAACCGTAGAAAGAATGACCCTAGTAGATTCATTGAAAGATATGGTAAAAAATGTAGATTCAATTAGCAAATAAATAACTGGATGGCAAGATAGGAGGTAGGCAACTAGGGATTATTATGCATATAAACTATCATACAAAGATGTTAAGGATTTAGAAATTATAAAAGGTGATTTGTGCTCATTATTCACCGACCCACGCACAAATCAAAATCTTACCCTCAATGCGAAGAGGTTTCCTATCCATTGGTGCTACCACCAACAGATTAGGGACCAATTTTACAATAGATGGTACATGGTCTTCGATTACCCACCATGCAACAATTGCGAGGTCATGCAATATTTCCTTAAGAAACTATACAGTGAGTTCATATTTTAAAAAATCCCAAATTATTTTGATATGATGGATTTCTAGGGGAGAGGTGGGGGGTCAGCTCAGGATAGACCTGGTGCACAGCCGGATCCTATAAGGCAAGGTAGACGAGGTTTCGCTAGGCCACCTCATGAGCACGTTTTTATGCCTTCCATCGTGAAGGAAAGTTTTGATGTAGAGACATTGCAAGAAATCAACACTTTGACCTAGAGTGTGATCCATCATACTAGCCCTATTCTACAACACCATCCAAGGGAGTCTTCGAGTGGTTTCCGTCGAACACATGTGTGTCAATCTTACGGGGATACTTGTTCATATGACCCCACCGACACTCAGGAGATTGGTACCCAGGATCCATCTGTAGCTATGGAGATGGAGAGGGCAGCTGAAATTTTGAATGAGGCATATGAAATTGATAGTCAGGTAAAAGTTACTGCATGTTCATTGAATTTAATTTATTAAATTTCAATTTTGAAATGCAAGATTATCTAATTTATTTTTATGATTTTAATACAATTGCGAGGTCACAGTGTTGAGACTAGATACACCGGCCCCCCACCAACTTATCTTTGAAGTACACCTATCACTGGAGTATGTAACTAGTAAACAATTATAAATTTATTGCATGTTAATAGCATTGTTTTATGAATGGTAATTTAATATGCGATTTTGGATGTTGAGCAGACTAATATTGAAGGTTTTGATGGAACACTTCCCCATGGTGGTGGATTTACTCATACCTACATGGAGGTAATAGAATAAAGAGTTTAACTAATGAATCAAGTACTTAATAGATTTGTGTAGTTTATATGCACATCGTTGATTACTTTGAATAATTTGTTGTTTTATTTTTAGATGATGCATGTTGAAACACCTATGAATGTAACAAGGGGAGTGGATATTGGTGTTTCATCTACTATACAATCCTTGATGGATCTGACCGGAGAGGTTTGAGGGAAATTAGTAAATTTAAATTTACAAATTTGTTGTTATAGATGTTAGTTAGTGAAAAATCAAACCATTATTGATTCACATAGTTTAATTTCTATCTGTATGGTTTATAAAGGGCTTGAGCATGCCTGAGCATGGGCGTGAGAATATTTCCCCCATGGAGAGAGATCATGAGATGGCAGTAAGTGATTATTTTGTCAAATATATCATTTTTTATAATGTAATTTCTATATATTCATGTCTTTACTTCTTATTGTAACAATTAAAACTTCACCATGAACTAAACACTAGGAGGAGTAGTAGGAGCACTCCTTGAGCATAGCAAAAATGAGTGATAGATCTATCGCCATCCGATCGAAAAGGAAAGGGAAAGAATTTTTTTCTAGGGCATGGAGAGAAATGACTTTTGATTCCAGAGCCCTTTGTTGTATGCCTACATGGTAGTTTTGTACATATTTTTATTGGACATATTTGACATTGTATGCCTATATGGGATTCTCATAAGCCTATATGGCTATTTTGTACATATATTTCATACTTATACCGACATATATTGATGTATGCCTACATGGCTATTTGGTTAATACAAATATCTTTTATCGATGCCTGTCCATATTTGCATTCTAAATTGATGGTTCAATAGATATGATTTACATGTATTCAAGTGTATACTTTACAACTTATGTGTATACTTTTTGATTTACGTGCATTTGAATGTATACTTTGTGGATTACGTGTTTTCATGCGTATACCTTGTAGTCATGTATATACTTTGTATTAATTTGTGTATACTATGTATTCGTGTGTATACTTTTTGAGGCTTACATGTTTTTGAGTACTTGTGCTTCCCTTATTGACATGTACATGTATAATTATTAATTGGTTAGCCCTAACATTGATCATTATTGTCCTTCATTATTTGTCTTGAATATTAATTGATTGATGCTAAACAACTTTATCTAAAAGAAAAAAACACATTTACAATTGGCATTCCATGAAAATGATTCATAAAAAGATTCCAATATGTTTTTTATCTAAAAGCTGGAGGTCGTACCAAGTACAGGATCAGCAAGTTTGTATCAAAAATCTACAAAATAGAGAACAGTGTGAATAATTCTTATTAGATCTTCTCCAAAATTTCATCAACAACCTCCATTCAAGCTTCTTAAGGCTTTACATAGTGTTTTACACCCTTCTCTAACTGATCCACACCCTCAACTAACTAAAAAATAACTTTCAAAACAAGTAACTGTTGCATTTCAAATTTGTTGCTTTAAGCAACTTACAAATTTGCAACTTTAGACTCCTCCAACCTAATGAGTACATCTAATGACCTCTAAACCCACACAAATGTCGTACAAATAGCCTTATTACATCGAAAAAAACTCCATTCTTTCACAATCATATACAAACTCACAAATTTGTCTTCAAAGGCTACAAAGACAACTTCTAGTGCAAGATTGAAATTTTCACATTTTTTATCAATAGAACCAAAAGTTACCCTAAAACATACCTAATGGTCTTAATTAACCTTATTCAAGACAAAGCATGCTCAAAATACCCACAACAACCTATTGACCAACCTATTCACCATCAAATAATCACTAAAACCACTCAACTAGACCTTCTTCATCAAATGGAGGAACAAGGTGCTCTGCACCAATGATCATATGTTTTTTGTGTGGAATACTCGAACTTCTCAATCGTCGTTTGTATGTTTCTCTTTTCCAGTGTTTTGCATGTCATCATAAGGGATCAAGCCGGTTGAACACAAGTCAGATCAATTCCATGTGTTTGGGTGAGAAAGAGGACAATTCCTAGCATAAATCTACCTATTGGAACACGTTGGAATAGTTAGTTTGGTCACTCAAATTGCAAGATGAAAGTTGCACCACTTTGCAACTTTGCACAACTTGAATTTGACACTTTTTCCATCAAGTGAAAATCCATCGCCGTTGGAAAACCACTCTAAGATAGCCAAAACTAAGGGAGCCTTTTGTAGAGAGGCCCAACGCGATCCTATAGGATCAAACGAGAAGTTTCTAAGCATCATGGTATCCGAGTAATAGCATGTTGAAGTTTGCAGCCATTTTGCACTTTGAACCCTTAAGGGATCAATCCGGTGGAACATAGCTCAGAGTGATTCCACGTGTTTCGGTGTGAAAGAGGACCATGCCTAGTGTAAACATACCTATTCAAATGCGTTGGAGCAGTTAGTTTGGTCACATGAGTTGCATAATGAAAGTTGCACCACTTTGCAACTTTGCACAGGTTGAATTTGACACTTTTTCCATCAAGTGAAAATCCGCTGCCATGGGAAAACCACTCCGAGATAGCAAAAACTGAGAGAGGTTTTTGTAGACAAGCCCAACTGAATCATGTAGGATAATATGAGAATTTTCTAAGCATCACGGTATCGGAGTAGTAGCATGCTGAAGTTTGCAACCATTTTGCACTTTGGACCCTTAAGGGATCGATCCGGTGGAACGTAGCTCGAAGTGATTCCACGTGTTTCGGTGTGAAAAAAGACCATGCCTAGCATAAAAATACCTATTCGGATGTGTTGGAGCAATTAGTTTGGTCACATGAGTTGCAGAGCGAAAGTTGCACCACTTTGCAACTTTGCACAGCTTGAATTTGACACTGTTTCCATCAAGTGAAAATTCGTTGCCACGGGAAAACCACTCTGAGATAGCCAAAACCGAGAGAGGTTTTTGTAGAGGGGCTGAACAAAATCTTGTAGGATTAGATGAGAAGTTTCTAAGAATCATAGTATCCGAGTAATAGCATGTTGAAGTTTGCAGCCATTTTGCACTTTGGACCCTTAAGGGATCGATCTGGTGGAACATAGCTCAGAGCAATTCCACTCGTTTCGGTGCAAAAGAGGACCATGCCTAGCATAAACATACCTATTCAGATGCATTGGACCAATTATTTTGGTCACACGAGGTGCAGAGCAAAATTTACACCACTTTGTAACTTTGCACAACTTAAATTTGACACTTTTTCCATCAAGTGAAAATCCGCCGCCACGGCAAAACCACCCCGAGATAGAAAAAATCGAGAGAGGTTTTTGTAGATGGGACCAACGCAATCTTGTAGGATTAGATGATAATTTTCTAAGTTTCATGGTATCCGATTAATAGCATGTTGAAGTTTGCAGCTATTTTGCACTTTGGACCCTTAAGGGATCGATTCGGTGGAACATAGCTCGAAGCGATTCCGCATGTTTCGATGCAAAAGAGGGACATGCCTAGCATAAACATACCTACTTGGATGCATTGGAATATTTTTCTTGGTCACATGAGTTGCAAAGCGAAATTTGCACCACTTTGCAACTTTGCACTGGTTGCATTTGACGCTTTCTCCATAAAGTGAAAATCCACAGCCACGGGAAAACCACTCCAAGATAGCTAAAACCAAGAGAGGTTTTTGTAGAGGGGCCCAACTCTATCCTATAGGATAAGATGAGAATTTTCTAAGCGTCATGGTATCCAAGTAATATCATGCTAAAGTTTGCAACCATTTTGCACTTTGGACCCTTAAGGGATTGATCCGGTGGAACGTAGCTCAAAGCGATTCCACGTGTTTTCATGAGAAACAAGACCATGTCTAGAAAAAAAATACCTATTCAAATGTGTTGGAGCAGTTAGTTTTGTCACACGAGTTGCAGAGAGAAAGTTGCACCACTTTGCAACTTTGCGCAACTTCAATTTGACACTTTTTCCATCAAGTGAAAATCCGCCACCACAGGAAAACCAATCTGAAATAGCCAATACCTAGAGAGTTTTTTCTAGAGGAGCCCAACATGTTTCTGTTGGATTAGATGAGAAATTTCTAAGTGAAATGGAATAATTTTTATGGGGTTTGTGTTGTTTCCCCTATAGATTTTGATGGAAAAGGGCATGAAAAATGAGGTTAAACCCTAGGGTTTGATAAAATATTTTAGGTAGAGGTTGGGTGATTCTCTTTTGAGTTTATTTAGGTGATTTTAAGAAGGTCTAATGTGGTGGCATGTTTTGGTAAGGTGTGGAACCATTCCTTTCAATAAACCCTCCTTATATTAGCATAAAATAAGGGTTTTGGTTTGGCATGGTTGAGTGAGTTTTTCCTAAGATAAATTGTGGATCTGAGGGTTTGGATACATGATAATTGTTTCCACAACAAGTTAAGGGGGTTCTTGAATGTTTAAAGGTATGTTCCTTTGTTTCTTGAATTCCCCTGCACAAATAAACACACACACACCTAAAGCATCCTAATTCGACCTTACATGCTTTATATCACTTCTCTAATCACCGAATGAATTCTTTGAGACTTCGAATACATTACATATGACCTTTACATGACCCTTTTCACATTGTTTACATTGTAAAATTCAAATTTTACAAATTTTCCTATTGAAGGCATTTACAGAACAAGGTGCTACTGCACCAAATATGAACTCCAAAATTACAATATTTGAGTAAATCTCATTAAGTAATTAACTCTCATTACAATTCCTTAGGTACTTCTTTCTCACAGATCTTTTACAATGTCACTCATACTTTCAAGATTCTCTTTAAATGTCTACATCATAGGTGCTCATTATGAGGTTAACTTCAATTGAGTAACTTCTGATTCCCTCGCTAAGCTTCACACGCTCTTTCATAATGGCTTGAAATCAAAAATTGAGATTTGTCAAGATCATCAAACAAAGGATGTTGCGTTTCTTTTTTGGTTGAGATTCTCTTTGATGGCTCATAAATCAGCATTTTCTGCAATGAGAGATCAATCAATTTTTAGTAGTTTACTTTCAAATCGCAACGTAAAAGAGAAAAAGAAAGAGCATCCAAAATGGAAATGAAATAAAAATAGATGGAAGGAACTTATAGATAGGCATGCATGTCTCACAACTTAGTCACTCCTGGTCATACATCTTCACTGGGAATTCCAACATACCTATTGCACACAACACCTCTCATGAATAGAGTAAGTTGAAAAATCAGATGCTCTTATAATGTCTACATCATAGCTGCTCATGATAAGGTTAACTTCAAATGAATAACTTGAAAGTCCCTCACCAAGCTTTGCACACACTTTTCTAATGGCTTAAAGTCATGATTGAGATTTTTCAAGATCATCAAAACAAGGATGTTGCATTGCTTTTATGGCTAACATTCTTTTGGATGGCTCATATATCTACATTTTTTGCAAGGGGACACCAATCACTATTTAGTATGTTACTTATAAATACGCAAAGTAAAAGAAGATGATAGCATTGACATCAAACAAATTAATGTGCATACAAGTATAAATTAATAAGAACCAATGTGCATATACTTAAAAATTAATCCAATGAACCATCTGGGTCTACTCTACTCTTTATTGTGTCAAGTATTGCCTCATGGTTAGACTCACAAACCTTCCACAAGGTCTTCTTCAAAGGTCTACCCACATATTTTTTCAAACAAAAATTGGATGCCACAACAAGGTCCGAGTAATGAAGAATCTTATGATGCATGTCAAAGTCCTGAAATAGCCAATGTTTAACACTCGAATGTGGGTACCTTCTAAGCCATGTTCCAATAACCACAAATGAGCCTATAGGGTATTCAATGTTTTCTCCATCTATAACTGGGGCCTCCAATTTCTTTTTGGACTCAACACAACAACACAAGTAATAGTTTGTTCCCTCTTCATTGTCTTCATTTGCAATAACTACATAAATATGCCTTGCATTGATATGTGCAAAAAATATCTTGAAATTTGTCAACATTACAAATACAGTACAAAGTAAGATAACGATATGGAATTTCAACAACTAAGAAAGTAGATATATCACATGGTTCAACTAGATCTGATATGTGGTCAAAGTCGACCAATGATTCCATCTGTGTCAGTTCCAATGTTGTTGGAGGGTGATACGTGTGAAGAGGGCTAAGATAACTTGTCAACCATATGTCAACCCACTCCCCTGACTCACAATCATTCCAGGCTTGCATTGTACATGAAGAACAAAAGCATGTCATCTTTCATGTATCGATACTCCATGAACCTGCATTTGAGCTAAGGAAAGAGTGTACCTCACTTGATCCTATTAGTGCACAACAGTCCTTATATGGTGCAATGTTAGTATCATCCATCAACCAAAAAAATATATGAATTGAAGACATGCCTTCATTACCTAGACCCATCAAAACATTACACCACTCGATGATTGATTTTGCATTTGTCAACTTTGCACTATATTTATACTTTAACTCTTCTCATGCTTATGCTCTTTTCACACATGCTCCTACACCATCATGCTCCCCCTTTCCATGTCTAGCCTCAAAAAAGTTCCACATATGTTGAACACTTGTAATTACATGCATCGTGCACAACCAGTAGAACATGCATGAGTTCTTGAACTGTGTTGCATAGTTATCAGACCATATTCTATGTCAGTCGTATTTTATGCCCCTCTAAGCCAAACCACTGTAGAACATTTGGAAGCAACCTTGCACGAAATCTGGAGAATGTTTGTGATCATCACTAATATAAAAGTGGTACTCCCTCAATACCTTCCTTTGGTAATCTATACTATTAGATGCATGAATGAATTCTATGTGCACAAATATCGAAACCTATGTGGATTTGTAATATTGTGACTGCACCTCATGTTGTGGTTGTAGAGTGTAGTTCTCTACAAATTCAACCACTGATACTATGCTTCTAACTGGAAAGGTTTCCTTGCATAGCTTGAATTCCGTGTCCAACCATCGGGATCTATGGGTATGAATTGCATACTCAGACAATATATTGTCATGAAACATGGACATAAACTGGTACACTAGAATCTTCTCAATAACCAAATCACACCTTTTTTCTTCAAACCCATCTTTTGTAGCATATGCCACTATTTTATACTTCCCGAACTCTACTAGTTTTTGTCCCACCTCATCTGTGCTTTCCATATGTTGACATGCTAGCATACACTGGAAGCCACCGCAATGCTCACGTGAACCATCCAAGCATATTGTCCTATACAATATCTTGCCATCCTCTATTTCACATAACTTTTTTGATAAGAACTCTCTTGAAGATTTTGGTGGCGCTTCTATGCCACAATCTTGTAAAACATCGTTAGTATGCAAATCTACACATATAGAATGATAAACATCATAATGGTTAGAAAATTCAATATGTATTCTACAACAACAAGTAGTGCATGTGTGATTTATCTTGACATTAAAAGATTTAAGCATTTCAAAAAATCATTGAGAAATACTAATTTGAGGATAATCATTTTCAATTTTTTGAAAAAATTGGTTTTGAGTCATATCCAAAAAATGCTTTGAATGTGGCTGACAATTCCGACTACTGATTCTCCTTCTTACCACATCCCTTTGATTCAGAGATGGCCTTGTGTTAATCTTCCAATACTCTTCAATTAGTGTTCTCAAGGCTTCAAAAACTTCTTTATCTTTTCATGGCAATCTCCCCGAGAATGCCCATAATTCATTTGAATCATCGCCCTCAATTCTTTGTCACCTTTAAATGGCTCTTGATAAAGTTTTTCTACTAATTCCTGTGTGTTCACTCATCTTTTTAATGAGATGATCTCTCTTTGTTTGATAGCTTACCAAATTCAATGTAATGACATTTCAGGTAACATTACTATCCTTTGAGCATGAGGTCTTACCCACACTCTCATAAGCATCCATTAGATTCTTCACAATAGTGTCTTCACTCGATGCATTTGATGTTCTCAACGTAAGAGTCTTCATGATGTTCCTATACTTTACACCTCGCATCATTTCAATAAATAGTTGACATCTTCTAGTCTCATTTAGTCTTTCAAAGAATCATTCCCAAATCTTATCAACATATCTTCTACAAGTGCATGTTGAAATCTTACCTTCCATGTGTTTCAAAATCTCATCATCAATTTTAATCAAATACTTTGGCTTTCTAAGAAAAACTCTAGGTGGTGTTCTCCTAGGTACATACATCTCAACATTAAGAATTTCATCAATATTTAATTGAGGTGGGATAGATTGTGTACCTCCGATCGAGGGTGGAGAAGAAGACATACCTTCTTCGTCAAATCCAAGTGATGATGTACTCTCAACTTGAGATGTGTTGGATGCTGTCCAACAATATTCACTTGAGGTGGATGGTTTCCCTCCATATTCACTTGCACTAGATGGTGTTCATCCATATTCACTTTTGCTAGATGGTGTCCCTCCATATTCGCTTGTGCTTAATGGTGTCCCTTCATATTCACTTTTGCTAGATGGTGTCCCTCCATATTCGCTTGTGCTTAATGGTGTCCCTTCATATTCACTTTTTATAGAGGGTGTGTCTCCAACTATAGTATCTGAATCTATCTTATGACAATGCTTTCGCATTCGTTCCTTTTGTGTTGTCAATTCCCATTCTTTTTTTTATGGTTGAGGTTCCTCTTCAATTGTATTGTTTTCATCAATCGTTTCCAATTTCTTCTTTTCACAATATGCTGCCACTTGAACTCTCTCATTTTCTTTTAAGGTTTCATTCTCTTCATCTTTTAGTTTCCTCTTTGTCTTTTTCTTCGACATGGCAGATGATTTTATTTGTACCATGGTAATGAGACAAATATTAGCTCCTAAAAAATGTATCCATTCAAGTTAATTGAAAAATATATGTCATTCAAGGCTTCATTTAAATAATACTTACAATCATCCTATACAAAAGTTAACCTAGTATAGAAAAATGTGACATGATTTTTTTCAATCCAAAATACCCTAAAGAAAAGTGGTAACATGGCATGTCGTGACTGCAAGATAGGCCCAAAATGGAAGCATGGACATTTGCAAAAAAATTGCATTTTTTGGAAAAGATGTGAAGAGATAAGTTAGTTAAGAAGTTACAAAAATAGTTAGATACGTTGGGGGAGTTGAGTTTGAAGGGAAATAAGATAAATATCATGTAAGTTACAATCATAATGAGTGTAATGGCATTGTGAGTGTTTGATAAGTTTGTGGTGCAGGAGCACCTTGACAATCTATGTTTCCATTTTGAAACTTGATTCAATTTTGGGTATCTCCATGTCATAAGAGGGTCATTAAAGACATTTTCTATGTATGGGAATCATTAGGAGGTTTAAAATGTGCATTGAAAATGTAAGGTTATAATGAGAAACAAAATTGAAAGAAAGCCATAATAGAATGAAATAAAATGTGTAAAGACTTCACATATGTAAAAAACCAAACTTTCAAATGGAAGAGTTCAACCCAATTATGTAGGCTTAGCTTCTTCTTTCTTCAAACTCCACAACAATTTGACTTGTTCAAAAGTTTGTTCCCCTCCAAACTTGAATTGTATATCATTTTTCAATGGAATTCAAACTTCAATTGATATTATATGTCTTTCAATGTGGAAACTCTTCTATTTCATGCAAAGGTGGTAGAAAGATCATGGAAAAGGTGATGGAATGTGAAAAACATGCTTGCACACTTCACAACATCATCAAAAGGCTATTTTTTGTTGGAGCACACACAAAACCAGGAGAATATGCAGACTGTGGGCCTTGACATCATGGGTATATTCAATTTTTTTACCATTTTTAGTGGAATACAAAATTCTCTCACGTTATAATGCGCTCACATTATTTCTTCCTAAAATGGTAGCATCTTTACTTCTTCAAAACGTGCACACGTTATATGAAATATGGTTTTCTTAATATATTTATTTTCTCCGTCTTTGTCTAAGAGGGAGAGAGAGGGAGGGAGGAAGGGAGGGAGGGAGAGGGAGGAGGAAGGGAGAGAGGGAGGGAGAGGGAGAAGGAGAGGGTTAGAAAGAGATAGTGGGAGAGATGGAGATAGATAGGGAGGGAGAGAGGGGGAGAGTGGGAGAGAAAGAGGGAGATGGAGAGTGGGAGAGAAAGAGAGTGATGGAGGGAGGGAGAGGGAGAGAGGAAGAGTGTGAGAGAAAGAGAGAGTGGAAGAGAAAGAGGGAAAGAGAGATGGAGTGGAAGGAGAGGGAGGGAAGAATGGAGAGAGGTAGGTAGGGAGAGGCTAGAAGAGATAGTGGGAGAGAAAGAGGGAGGGCAGGGAGAGGGAGGGAGAGGAGGAGAGGGAGAGAGGAAGAGTGGGAGATAAAGAGAGTGGGAGACGAGGGAGGAGATTAGGAGGGAGTGAGGGTGAGGGAGGGAGGGAGAGAAAGAGGGAGAGGGATCGAGGGAGGGAGGGAGGGAGAGGAAAGGAGGGAGGGAAAGAGGGAAAGGGAGAGAGGGAGAGTGGGAGATAAAGAGATAGTGGGAGAGAAAGAGAGAGAGAGAGGGGAGGGAGATGGGAGGGAGAGTGAGGGAGGGAGGGAGAGGGAGAGAGGAAGAGTGGGAGACAAAGAGAGAGTGGGAGACAAAGAGATAGTGGGAGAGAAAGAGAGAGAGAGGAAAGGATCGAGAGGGAGGGAGAGGGAGAGTGGGAGAGTGGGAGGGAGAGGGAGTGGGAGAGAAAGAGGGAGAAAGGGATGGAGAGGTAGTGGGAGATATGGAGATAGAAAGGGAGGGAGAGAGGGGGAGAGTGGGAGAAAGAGAGAGTGGGAGAGAGTGGGAGAGTGGGAGAAGGGGACAGTGGGAGAAAGAGATAGTGGGAGAGATGGAGATATAGAGGGAGGGAGAGACAAAGTGAGAGAGAGATAGAGGGTAGAGGGTTAACCTCAACCCTTAAACCATTAAACCCTAAACTATAAAACCCTCTACCCTCTACCCTCTACCCTCTACCCTAAACCCTAATCCCTCAACCCCTATACCCTCTTAATCCCTCAACCCTCAACCTTAAACCTTTAAACCCTAATCCCTCAACCACTATACCCTCTACTCTATAACCTCTTAATCCCTCAACCCTAAACCCTAAACCCTTAAACCCTAACTCGTAAACCCTCTAACCTATACCATCAATCCTCTAACCTCTACTCTCATCCCTAATCCCCTAACCCTTAAAACCACTTAGTAAACTCTCTACCCTAATCCCTCAACCCTATTGACCCTTAATCCCTCAACCCTCAACCTTCAACCTTTAAACCCTATTCCCAAAACCCCCATACCCTCTCAACCCCTCAACCCTCAACCCTCAACCCTTAACCCCTATACCCTCTTAATGCCTCAACCCTCAACTCTAAACCATTAAACCATAATCCCTCAACCCCTATACCCTCTACTCTATAACCTCTTAATCCCTCAACCCTAGACCCTAAACCCATAAACCCTAACCCGTAAACCCTCTACTCTCAACCCTAATCCCCTAACCCTTAAACCCACTTAGTAAACTTTCTACCCTAATCCCTCAACCCTCTTGACCCTTAAACCCTCAACCCTATAACCTATACCTTATACCCTATACATGAAACCCTTAACCCTCAATTCTCAACCCTCAACCCTTAATCCCTAAACCCTCAATCCTTAAACCCTAAACCCTCTACCCCTTACATTGGACCCTGAACCCTTCAACCATATACCCTCAAACCTATACCCTAAAACCTTAACCCTCAACCCTTAAACCCAAATCCCTCAACCCCTATACCCTATTAATCCCTCAACCCTCAACCCTTAAACCCTAATCCCTCAACCCCTATACCCTCTTAATCCCTCAACCCTCAACCCTTAAACCATTAAACCCTAATCCCTCAACCCCTATAACCTATTAATCCCTCAACCCTCAACCTTCAACCTTTAAACCCTAATCCTCAACTCCCTATACCTCTTGATTCTCAACCTCAACCTCTATCCTCAACCTCAACTCTTCAACCCTAACTTTCAACTCCCTATACCTCTTAATCCCTTCAATGCTCAACCTCAACCTTAAACCATAATCCCTCAACCCCTATACCCTCTACTCTATAACCTATTAATCCCTCAACCCTAAACCCTTAAACCCTAACCCATAAACCCTCTACCCTCTACAGTCAATCCTCTAACCTCTACCCTCAACCCTAATCCCTCGACCCTATACCCTCAACCCTCAATCCTCAACCTTAAACCCTCAATATTTAGCCCTCAACCCTTAAACCCTAAACCCTTAAACCCTCTACCCTCTACCCTCTACATTAAACCCTCAACCCTCAATTTTCAACCCTCAACCCTCAATCCTTAAACCCTAAACCCTCTACCCCTTATATTGGACCCTAAGCCTAATCCTTCAACCATATACCCTCAAACCTATACCCTAAACCCTCTACCCTCAACCAAGTAAACCCTTAACCCTAAACCCTTAAACCTTCTACCCTATACCCTCAACCAAATACCCTCTACCATCGACCCTATTCCCTCAACCCTCAAACCTTAAACCCTAATACCTTAGAAACCATCAACCCTATAGGTCCTCCACCCTAATCTCTCAACCCTATACCCTCAACCCCTATCATTTTCTCGCTATCTATACTTATCACCTCTCCCTCCCTCCCTCCCTCCTACCCTCTCTAATTTTTTCTATCTACCGTCTCCCTCTTTCTATGTACCTCTCGTTCAATCAATCCCTACCACCCTCTCTCACTCCCTCTATCCATCTCTCTCTATGTCCCTCCCACTCTATCCCACTCTCTCCCACTCCCTCTCTCTCCCCTCTCTCGTGTCTCTCCCTCCCACCCCCCTCTCTCTCAGATCTCTCCCTCTAGCAACCTACCTAAGTAACTCTCTCTCTATCTCTCTCCCCTCTCTATCTATCCCTTCCACCCTACCTAGATAAGTCCCTCTCAATCCACACCCCTCTTTCTCTACCTCTATCAGGTCACTCCCTCTCACACCCTCTCCCTCTCTCAGTTCTCTTACTCTCACTCCCTCTCTCTCCCACTCCCTCTCTCTCTCACACTCCCTTTCACTACCTATCTCTCAAGTCTCTCCCTCTCAACCCCCTCACACTCTCAAGTCTCTCCCTTTATCACCCTACCTACATAACTCTCTTTTTCTCTATGTCTCTCTCTCCCCCCTCTCTCTCTCTCTGTCTCTCTCAATTCTCTCTCTCCCACCCCCCATCTCTCTCTCCCTCCCTCTATCCCTCCCACCCTACCTAGCTAAGTCCCTCTCACTCCAACCCCTTCTCTCCCACTCCCTCTCTCTTAAAATCTCACTTCCACCCCCTCTCCATCTCTCCAGAATCTCTCTCTCTCTCTAAATTCTCTCTCCCTTTAAATACATACATAAATACATACATACATATGTAGATACAATCTTACATACATACATACAATATATATGCATTGATACATACAAGCATACATACATACATACAAGCATGCATGCATGACATACAAACATACATGTACATACAAACATACAAATATATCAGCATACATTCAATATATTGGCATTTAACATAAAGCAGTACATAATGCGCGAGTGCATTATAATGCGCGAGCGTTATGTCTTAGTTGACATGTTTCCCGCGCAAGCAAAAACAATGTCAAAACTGAAATATAACGTGAGTGCGTTATAGCGCGCTCATGTTATATCTTGCTTTGGGAATTCTCGAGCCTTGGGCTTGGTATTTTCCTTGGAATACCAACCCAAAGGCTTGGAAGACATTCCCAATGACCAGAGACGTGTTTTTGAAAAATCTACCATATTTCACATAATTGAGTTCGTGCTCACCATCAAGATTGCACCTGGTTCAATATCGAAAAAGTCAAACACATGGGTAATGTTGGGTTCTCTCTTAGCTATCCAACGATGTAATTTTTTTCACTTTCTGAAAATGTTAAGCCTTTCATCCATAATTTATTTTATTTGTATGTCTTTTTCTTGCCAAAAAGCAGTGTTTGGTATTATTTTCGTTATAAATTGACCATTCATCGAATTGTCAAATAAATTATTTTTTTATAAACTAGAATCCATTCTACAAATTTTTTAAAAAATAAAAATAAAAAATCAATTAGTTTCCAAAATTTGTAGGGGTAGCACAGCCAAAATTCTATTTTTCAAGAAATTTCCACTTCAAAAATTAGTAAAAAATCAAATATTCATTAAAAAATTATCAGAAAAATCGTGCATCAACTACATACTATTAGCTAACTTCTAACCATTGCGATTTTAAAAATACAAAAAAAAAATTCACCGTACAAGGGTCATACAAGAGTTGCTATGTTATGTTTTTCTGACAAAAACAACACCAATTTGTGTACATCCCTCTTTTGAACCCCTTAATATCAACCATGTTAAAAATAAATTAGTAGTTTAGAAAGTAGACTTGGAGCACTTCGATCCTTGTTTTTGTTCCATCTCAAAAATTTGAGTGTAACTATCCTCAATTTCACGTCTAAGGTCAGTATTTCCTAATTTTAGAAAAAATTTGTCCACTTAAGTCCCCTTTTTGGGAACCATCTTTGTGCACTTACCCCCTAGGGCTCGATATGAAAAGATTGATGGTTTCTTTCTTGTATCTAGTTTTACTTGTTACTACTCAGATCACACAGTATATATCCAAAGACATGGGGATGAAATTTTGATGCTAGGATTATTTGTTGATGACTTGATCCTTACTAATAG
The DNA here is from genome assembly GCA_007115665.2 of Sequoiadendron giganteum. NCBI lineage: Eukaryota > Viridiplantae > Streptophyta > Pinopsida > Cupressales > Cupressaceae > Sequoiadendron > Sequoiadendron giganteum. The sequence continues at coordinate 627,890,527 of CM021102.1, forward strand.
TTCCTCATCCATGATTTAGGATATTCAACATAGTTTGATGGCATACTTTGACATGATAGGTCTTGGGCTTCTAAATTTATTCCTTGGTCTTTCAATTTATTAGTCTACTAAGGGGATTTCCTTATACTAGTAAAAGTATTCCATTGACTCATTTCATCGATTTCATATGAGTGATTGTAATCCCACACCTACACCATTCTAGTCTAGTGTCACTTTGACTAACACTTACACCACACCTAGTGTTGATGCTACTTTTATAGATAGTTAGTTGGTGGGTGTCTGCAAGAAGTTGAGTCCACTTTTTGGTCAAAAAGTGGAAGTGTTTTCCCTGATTTTAAGAATTTTTGACATTTGACCTTAAAATTTGAAGCACTTAGAGATGGAATCCTAAAAAATTCACTAATCATAAAATCGAGTACTTAGAATCTAGTTTCCAAATATATGTAATTAATTTTAATAACCAGATGATACAAATTGATTTTCAATAGGAGTTTCTAAAAACCATTATTTAAAAGTTTTTTTTTCTACCATACCATGCACGTGTACGTCATCCATACTTTAACCTAAATAATCATATTTTTCTAAATCCTTTTGGGAAAAGATATGTAACTCACTGAAGCACGTTTTTGATATTTTTTTGTAATTTTTTATTGAATATTTTTTTGTTAATTTTTTATTGGCCATATTTGTTGTTTTCAAAAATCATTGTGTTCATCAAACATAAGATGGCCTAAACTTATCTTTTTTTATTTTATTTCAAATTGAAAAGAATTTTTTGAAGTGCGTTTTCGTATAATTCGTTTTTCAAAGAAATATTTTAATAAAAAGTTATTAAAATACTAAAAAACCCTAATATTTCAAGTTTATGGACTAATTTCATTGGAAATAAATTGAAAAATAGAAAAGATATTTCAATTGTAAAAAAATTACATATTGGGAATCTAGACTGTCTCATCTATAATGGTTTTAATTTCAACAAAAAAAATTGCTAAAAAAGTCTCCAGACATATGCTCAAAGTCACTATTTTCTTGTGACATTGACATGACCTTCAAGTTGCAGGTCAAACCAAGTCCAAAGCTTAGGTTTGGGCCCCCAAGCCTTTTCTCGAACCAAAAAACAAAGCAAAAACCCAACCAAAAATTCAAATTTTAAAAAATATGATCCTATTCTAAAATAGGGTCTCATTTTGAAACAGGATCTCATTTCTTAAAAACATAAAAATATAATTTTTTATGTTTCTAAAAAATGGGATCCCGTTCTAAAATGGGATCGAATGGGATCCCATTTCACAAAAGCATAAAAATTATTTTTTTTATGAAATGAGATCCTGTTTTTGGCTCGGGGCCCTAAACCTAAACGAGATCCTATTTATTAAAAAATGAGATACCATTTTGTTGAACTCGATTTTAGGATTTTGGCTAATGCAAAAACTTCCACATTTTGTTGACTCAATTTTATGCATCTACCTTGGTATTCTTTTGTATTTGACACACACATGTCCAAATATTACCTTCATTGTTGGGCTTGTCTCTCTTTTTTCACATGACCCTCATGAGAGTCATTAGAAGGAAGCCAAGCATATCTTGAGGTATATTAAAGGCAATACTCATCTTGGCATTCAATACACATTGAGAGCTTCATAAATAGTAGGCTACACTCACTTCAATTGGGAAAGATATGTTTATTCTCAAAAGTCCAATTCTAGTTTTTTTTCCTTGGTTCTGGTCCAAATGCATGGTCTTGCAAGAAGCAAGCCATTGTTTCATTATCATCTACTAAGGTTGAGTATCGAGGAGAAGTTCTTGCTAGCAAGGAGGTGCTATGGTTTCAACAACTTATGATATAGTTTTTTCTTCCACTTGATCATCCTACTATACTTGGTGTGATAACCAAAGTGTCAATCACATATATCATGTAACCCAACTGAGCATCAACAAATAAATCACATTGATATTCATATGCACTTTATTAGATAGCTTATCCAAGATGGTGTTCTATCCTTAAGAGTATTTGCATATTGAAGATCAGGTAAGGGTAGTCATATTTTCACTCCTACCTTCTCACCTCCTCTTCCTTGCCTATATATGCAAGGTTTGATCATTGTATCTACACAATCTTTATTTTATATTGATAAAAATACTATTGTGCTTATTTTGTTCACTCATGGAAGTTGTTTCATGCTCTTAATCTTGTCATTCTCCAACATTATTGATTTAGTGTATCCCTTTCCATTGGAAGTGATGTTTTGTTACAAAACATTTTTCCTTGAATTGTCCTCATCTTGTACATAAGTAACCTTGGTCACATTGTGATAGAATACCCTCCCCCACCACCTAAAAAATCTTCTAAAGAGTTATGACTCTAATTCAAAGGGTTCCAATTATTATGAGCATATCTTGATGATTTTGAATTCTATGATGATTACTACCAACTCCCTTATTGATCTTCCAACTCCCTCAACCTCAACTCCTAATTTGATTATTCAAATGCCCATGTTTTTTCTCTTGAACTCCCCTACAAAGTCCAATGCAAATCCCATTTATAGTTGTTAAGGGCCCTAAATGTTGAGCAATCAAATTTTCTAGTCAAGCATTCTTCTCCTTACTCAATGCATGTGGCTATGTCGGTTATGGTAGTTTTCCCCCCTCCTCAATTTGAAGACCTTGAGAATTGTACTTCATGGACTATTGTTCAAATGAGAAAGAAAGGTCTTTCTAAGTTCATTTCTCAAACATACCAAGGTTAAGGTTTTGAGGATCTCTAAGGAAAAGTATGGCACCATTTAGGCATGTTGTTTTGGTTTTGTGCTTTGATCAACAACGTGGCTACAATTGTACTTTGTGGGTGTTTGTATATGGTTATCTTTAGGTTCTTTTGTTCTTTTGGTGTTGGATCATGTTTTTTCCTACTATGGTGTAGTTGTGGTTTTGTTGTTTTTGTTGATTAGTTGTTACTTCTAATGTACATGTTTTATAGTCCCTTCAAAACCAACTTATCTTAATCAAAACCCTCATACGATTTAAAAAGTAGTTGTCTTATGATATTTATATCAGATTCAACTCCATAGTTTTTGAGTCAAACTCATTGACCATATCTTCTAACTATTGATTCACATAAATAATGAGAATGAATGATTCACTTAACACCCATTGATTGAAGTGATACATTGATTTAAGCAGTGTTTCCCAGAGTGAAACACCAAACCTTTCCAAAAAATCACCCATCCTAATACTATCCGACTCAAATATATTTAACCATAAAATCTCTCCCAAAATCTATCCCACTTGAAATAAATTCTATACTCTTAAATCTGAAATACATATATAAAATAAACAAAAATCTACACTTATTAATCCTAAATAACAAAATATCTCATACATCCATATACTAGATATAAGACACTCTTAATTATAAATCCTCCCTCTGCATATTAAAATGCATAAAGCCTGTCACAGTTAACACTTACGTTAAATCGACAGTCTCCCCGAAGATCGTAAGTATTATTCTTATCGACACCAAAGAAAATCAATCCGTTAAGCTTTGGTAATGACGCTGCCAGAAGGTTTTCACTCATTTGAAATCACAACTGGCACTGAATTTTTCTTGTTTTTTCAGGCATACTGTCGATTTCCGCAGACGGGCGAATCTTTGGCTGATAAAGAAATTCGCGGCTTGTCTTCATCGTAGTAATGGATCTCTGCAAAATTTATGGGAGTTAAACACAAAGTTCGTTTATATCATTAGAATTGACATTTCCACGAGCCTGCCCCTGCCACAGCGGATTATTCCAAGTGTTTGGTTTATATAAATCGGCCTGAGGAAGGAGCGGGATATTGAGGCATTTGCTGTGGTGAATTGGTAGAGATGATGAGGGGCATGGGTGCAGCGCTGCTCATACTCTTGGCTCTCCTTGCGACTGGTGCGGATGCGTCTTTAAACAGCAGCGGTCTGTGCAAAGCATGCTCAAAGTGCACAGAGAAGCAATGCCCGATAAGCGACTCATATCCTCACTTGACAGCCTATGATGACTCCCTCATTGCAGGCGCTTTTCAGTCTGATTATGTCAGTCCAGATGACCCCAGAGTTTATTCTGTTCCCAACATTAAGGGAGGCGAGGGGAAACTCAACGCCTACTATGGCTGGAAATCGGTATCAGGCTCTGCAGATGGTTATCACAGGTATCTGTTCAACCACAAGTTTGGATATTCATCAAAACAGTTTTTCACAATTTGTTCGAAGGTTTTGGGATTTGATTGTATGAATATTTTTGCATCAATGTTTCGGATCACACTTCTTCATTCATCATCAGGATGAAATTGAGAACTCAAAGAGTGTGATTACAGTCCTTGAGCTCTCAATTTTATCCAGATGATGGATCCCGGAGTGTGATTCTAAACTTGATCACACTCTTTCAGCTCTCAATTTCATCTGAAAAATTGATGCAAAAATATTCACACAATCAAATTGAGAAACTTTCAAGCAATTATAATATAGATATCTTAAATATACTTATTCAAAACATTTTTTCTTTTCTTATTTTTATATGAATATATTATTGGATAATTCATTTTAATTTAATTATTACATTGAGAGATTTTATATCATGATATAAAAGCATGTCATATCATTAATATGCAAAGTAATATTTTTTATTTTAAATTTGATAGTCATTTATACATCAAAATATTAATAAATATTTAATAATAAAATAAATCTCAAAGAAAATATCAAAAATTAAATCAGAATAAAAAATAAAACAATGTACAAATATTATTATTTTTATATAGACTATTTTATATTATACATAAATCATATTATATATTTATATATGTATGTACATACATATATGTATATATGTATGTATATACATAAATATATGATAGAAAATTAAACAAACAATATAAAAGTATTATGTTTATATAGAATATTTTATATTATATGTAAATAATATTGTATGTATGTATATATATATAAAGAGTAGTTTAAAAACAATGTAAATTTTTTATTTTTTTTTAAACTTACAAAATCTAAAGTAAATAAATCAAAGTAATATTTAGAATATAAGTCAATAAAAAAATTTGAAACAATTTTTTTTTTTTTAAATTACATAGAGACATTAAAGAATCTTATAAAACAATTATTTAATAAATATTAATTAATATAAGAAAATAATTCTTAAAAAATAAAATAAAAAAAATATTAAATAAATTAATATTATTATAATATCTCATAATTTATATTATTATACAATATTCTAGGATGCTCTAATATTATTTATTTATTATAATTAATAACATAGACATTGAAGTTATATAGAAAAATAAAATTAAACGATACTTTAAAATAATGCATATATATATACAACTTAAAATTAACTTAAATGATTAAAATAAAATTATATTATTATAATCTCATATTAATATATATTATATATACAAATCTTTCTTTATATAGAGGTTTTCATATAAAATATATATATAGTATGTTTATTAGTTTATTTTATTTGTATATAGATACTTCCTCTCTAAAGTATATTTATATAAGAGATGCATAAGTTATATGGAAAAAAAAGTGGATGAGACTAAGATATGTTTTCATGTCTTAGAAATGTGTTTTAAAATAATTGGATTAAATAATTAAAATAACTTTAACAAATCTCTTTATATGAATATTAAATTATGTGTTGTTTCTCAATTTTTCTCATGTGTCTAACACATCTTCATGTAGAAAAAATATGTTTATTTCAAATTTATTTTCATTTTATATTAAAGGTTAAATAGGTTTCTCAATGCTCCTAAAACATAGATACAACAACAAGTTTACATAAAAGTAGTTGACCAATAGTAAAAATAGCTTACAACAATGAATTTTTAAAAAGGGCCTAGAACCTTTTACAAGGGATACAATGGATACCAATAAAGTCATTCTACAACTAAGTATATCCAAGATAACATTGAAAAATAGTCAACTCACCCTACACTATGTTTGACCCCTTCTTTACAAACTGTGTGCCCTTAACCTAAGGTGGGTCTCTGAAATAGATTTAGGAAAAAATATTCCTTCTTTATATAAATATCCAAGAAACATCATTACGTAGCTCCCCCATAGGGAGGAGGGGATCACTTTGAATCATTTCCAAAGTTACATCATTTACCATCTTATATCAAGAATAACTGGAAGGGAACCCCTCTTCCATGACCTCAACCCAAGATGCCTCATGCAAGGATCGATAATGTATATTAGAAGTTGGAAGTTGTGGGGAAACCATAGGTAGAGAAAGAGTTAAGGAGTGGACATCACAAGCCATTAAAGGAATCAACTAAGCTATAATAGTCATAGAGGAAACCATCTCAAGAACATGGGTTGTTATGGATACATCAAGATTCATCATTATGGATATAGGAAAATCAGCATCCTCAAAGTCAAAAAAATAACTAATAGTCTAAGTATTTAGTAAGGATGGTATTCCACAAGGTAAATTTGAGCCCACCATTGATCACAAGGAGCAAGAGTAGTAAGAAGACATATGTCCAATTGAAAGTAACCTTCTATAATAGAAGGTAAGGCACTCATAGTCAGTTGATTCAAAGGCCTATATATCACCATCAAGAAAATATATTCATGAAGAACCTTTGAGATATCAATATCAATAAAAATTTGAGCATTGGTAGTGTATAAAATTTAAAGAGGCTAAGTCAACCTTAAAGAACTGGTCAATAGCATTTTATATCACTTCAAAGTAGGGATCACTCAAAAAATGAAGAGTATTATTAGGTAATATTACCCAAATAAGGAAGACATTGAGGAATTTAGATCTAAGTGAAAGGGAATATTGACCTTACCATCCAAAATGGCCTCCGTATCTATAGTAGATTGAAATGTAACAATAAAAAAAATTCTAGCAAAAGGGTAAAGATCATATTCTATTCTTAGTGAGAGGAATCCATGACTTTGAAACCCACAAATGCAAGTCATGAAGAGAAGGCTAAAAGTGATTAATTTTTAGATCAATCAATTATTAGCACAATATTTTTCATTTTCAATAACATCATGTATTAAATGAGGATAGTGGAGGATTGAGCACAAAATAGGGATTTTTTTTGAGTAAAGGAGTGTGACAATCTAGAAAAAAAATGCCCCCTAGTATTTTCATGACTACATAGGTCAAAGGGGCATTCCAACTATACCTGTAACATACCACCAATGGATGGAGTTCTAGACATAATGTGAACACCCATACCATAACCAAAAGACCCACCATGGCCTAAAGAATAAGATCAAATGCCTAAACCACTAGGTGTGGATGATGTAGGAATGTGACAAGAAGAATCTATGATGAGGGGGGACACAACCACCCCACCATACCCATTCCATCAACAATTACTATACTATAACCACCTAGGAGCAACAAGAACAACTCATTTGGAAGTGGAGCTAGATTTTTTGGAGGAGATATGAGTTTGATTCTATTAGAAGATTAAGTTTATTTTTTTGTTAAGTTATTGAAACTATCTTTTTATTGCTTCATTGAAATAATATTTTTTATATTTTGAAGTTATGTAAAAGATGCATAGATATATTGTTTTGGAGGTACCTATTTTTAATTGAATGTGTAAATTAACTGAAATAGGTGCCCCAAGAATGACAAGTTTTTTCTAAAGATAGGTATCTTATTTTTTCTATTACTAATTTATGTGAGCTTTAAGAATATTTTAGTTTAAAATTTTTATTCTTGATTTTTTTAATTAACTTTTTGAATACCAAGATTATTTTTAATTAGTTCATATATATAGACTATGTGTATATTTATCTAGATAAATAGATATATATGTGTACATTTATTTACATTTCAAATTATCAATACTTAATAATAACCATAATTCTATTAAACATTAAATATAATATTAAAATTATTATTTAATGATAATTAAAAAAATAGAATAATAATAATTAATAAATGAAAAAAAAATGTTCTTAAGTAAATAAAATAACTATTAAGTAAAAAAATCAATATAATATTTCTATATTTTCTCATCACCTTTTTGATAAAAAACAAACTACACACAATTATTCTACACTAATAAGAAATACCAAACTTACACTTAATAATACATTGATTCTAATTTAATAAATATTTATAATTTGCTTATTCCAAACTTTAATATTTTAAAAATTTATTTATAGAATTTCACATTGAAATAATTTATTGATTAAAGTTAATTACTTCATTTAATCTGACCACGTTTTTTTGTTTGATTAGGTTCGAGAACTATATGGATAAATGCAATAATAATCGCGTATTAATGGCATCCAAAGACTCAACGGTGGGCATAAATAAAGTGACAACGGAAAATGTGGCCGGTGCAGAGTGGAAGAGTATCAATGCTCCTAAAAACAAAAACCATAGACAATTTCATTTTTTGATGTCACGTGGAGGGCTGTGCTTGAGTGTGGGAAAAGGGAAGGGCCCAAAGAAGGCCATGGTGGTGGAAAACTGCAAGTTTGATGGATCAGTCACTCGCCAACTTTTTGCATTTCGCTTCCATTATAGAAGTGCCTTTTGTTGTTGCAATCTCCATAACAAGGTTAAAAATTAATAATTGAAATAGGTTAACATCTTCAATAATGAATCTTACAAACATTGAGTATTTATTAATGATAATATATTTTTACAATCTATAAAGATTATTGTTGAAATATTTCTAGATTTGATTGTGTCGATGGTTTTTTCATCAATGTTTTAGATCACATTTTGTGATCCATCATCGGGATGAAATAGAGAGCTTAAGAAGAAAAATTGATTGAATACTTTGTCTTTGTTTTAAAATCATAAATGAAATCATTTTATATTTATAATTAAAAGTTATATATTTTTTATGAAATATTTGTATCTACATTAAATAAACCTATTTACAATGTTTAAACTTAGTTAACTCTTAGAAGTTGTTAATAATTGTTGTCTTATAAAATAATAATGTTTTTGAATTGTGTATAAGAATAACAAAGGCTTTGTTTAATTATAATATTTATTTTTGTTATTTGAAATATAATAGTTGATATTTTAATATAATATTAAAAATTAAAATTAAAATAAATAAATAATTATGTGTATAGATTTTTATTTTAAAGTTTGACATTGTTTATATTTTAATAAATCTTAAATATTTTTTAACATATAATAATGTATCTAATTATTAGATTATATATTATATAATACAATTCATTTATTTTTTTAAATATTTGTTTAAGTATATTTTTTTGTAATGGTGAAAGTTGCATACTTTACATGTTTCTATTTTCTTTTGGACTCTTTTCTTTATAGTTAGTCTTTATGTAATGAATAGTATACAAGTGGCATATTTAAGTATAAATATTCTCACATTACATGGTCCTTGACTAATTTAATAATTTTGCATCACAAGAACCTTCAAATTTCTTATTTTCCAAATCAAATCAAAATTGTAACATGAAATTGAACCATGATCGATTTTATTTTCTAAAATCAACAAGTGCACATTCAAACTCATATTTTAAATTGGTTAAATTCCCCCTCTTCCTAATAGTTATTGTTAGTTGAGTTTAGTCTATTTTTTTTAAGTTATACTCTAGAATGTTGTATAGAAGGACAAGCTCCAATTCACCATACACATCATCTACAATTAGGAGTTCTCACTTATTACTTTTATCATTATTTAAGGATCATGTATGGCTATTCATAGTTATATCAATACTTTCATTCTTAGGGACATGTAGATATCCTAGATGGTTGTTTGTTATCTTTGATCATTTTCATTATTCATTGAATCAGTCAATCTATAGGCTTGACTAAAGATAAAATGAGCATTGCTTACCAAGCTAGACTATAATACAATCACTCTTAGATGGTGTAATTATAGAATGCCCATCCACTAAGAAAATAACAACTTTACACACACTCTCAAGTAGATAATAATAATTCACAATGAAAGATTTTATCACCTCAAAATAAGTTACACATAAGTCTTCATGAGCTTTAATATCTAGTTTAGGATTAGACATTACAAAATTAGTTTTTTAGAGATATTTAATGTTCAATTATTCTTTGGTCTATCTAAATTCATCTCAAAATGTTGTTTTCCACCTTCTTATAGGGAAGACAGATGCACAAATATGATAGTCATAAAACGTATTACATAAATCTAGGTGTTGATGCCTAAAATTACTAGGAAAATAGCCTTACGGGAAGCTCAGTTAATGGGGGGATCAATTGCACTAAACTAAGTAACCTTTAGATTTTAAAGAATTCGGCTCTTCATGTAATTGGGGTTGAAAAGGGAAAAGGAAGAAAATATACAAAAATAAATTCTAAAGCTAAGGTGATGTGCCAAGATTTAAGTATATAGGCATGGTAAATCTTCCTTTCAGATTAGATTTGAGAGCCTGTTCAACAATCCGCATATCCGAAAATAATAGAAAGCACAAATTAAAATTCTAAGAAGTCAATCAAATGACATAATATAACTTTCGTATACATTTACTGAACAAGAAGAGTTCGAGATATGATCCAAACAACAAATTTATATCAAAATTATAAAAGTCATGCAGATAAACTACTCAGTGCAATAAACAACATAGTATAATGTCTTATCTATTAACTAAGAAAAAAAGAGGCTGAACCAATTAGCGCAGCCTAAAAGTCTTAATATAATAATCAGAAATCAATACAAAGGCCTAGAGTTCTCAACCTCTTTTTTCTATCTACACCACTAGATGAATAATGCCTTCAATATCTGTTGTCATGGGAGGTTGATTAAATGATTGAAAAGTAGATAGATCCTGCAGCTTTTCCTCGATCTTTGGTGTAATATGCTCTGTCGTGGCCATTGAATTGTTGGAGAGAAATAGAGAAGGCAAACCCAACTAAGTCAAATGAGAAAATTACACCTACATACCATTCATAGTTAGACTCATGGAGGCCAAACAATTATCAGCCTGGAGGATCACTGTATTGTAATAAATGAATTACTTTGCCTTCTTGGCAGTCAATCTTCAATCCTCTATACTTGACCTTGCCAAGTCCGCATTCATTACCTTATACAACTTGTCTAGCGATTTCTTGGCCTTAGGAACCCTCTCAACAATGAATTGCAATTTTTTTCAATTATCTCGTGCACCTCCCTGCTTAAACTTGTTGCATCTACCATGAATTGTAGCACCGGTTGCAAGGACAAACAAAAAGATTTGAATTTCTCCTAGTAGGAGACATATAACTGTTGAGTCACCAAAAGGAGATTTGATTGAGGAACAGGGGGCTGGGAGTGAATTTTCAAAAGACTTATCTCAACCTCTTTCAACTTGATTTCCTCCATTAGCTCATCAACCTTCTTGTTTGATGCATTGAGTCGTTCCTATAGAGTTGCTAACTATGTATCCTTGCTTCTTAGCAATTCCTCCACTTGACCTCAGGATCTAGATTCCTTCTCTAGAGAGACCTTCAATTCTTCGATCTCCCTTTCAAATTGAACCTATTGGTTCTTAAGCTCCTGATTCTTTACTTGGGCTTCCTTCTCTGCTTGACCCAACCACTGTTATAGCTCTTGGTTCTTCTGTTGCAGGTAGGTAACTAGGTTGGGATCCTAGAATTCGAACTTTGCAAGTTCCTCCTAGAGTTTGACCTTCTCTAATTGTGCTTGTTGAGACAAATGAGTGATTTCAGTGTCCTTGACCTTTTCCTTCTTTTGCAGGATCTTCATTCTTTCTTTAACATCCCTGATCTCATCCTCCCTCTTCTTTAGTTGATGACTATGCTTCAAAAAAATTGTCATCACAATCCTATGAGTTTCCTCCATCAGCTCGACTTTGTCCTGTGGCTAGACTAAGTGTAGATCAAGCCCTACAACATGGATTGTATAATCCTTGGGTTGCATCTACCACTAAGCTTTGATGATGTTGGGCATCATAGATGCAAACATTATTGATCCTTGAAACGCATTAAAGAAGGTTTGTATCCATGGCTCAACAAGCTTTGCAACATCATTTTCTTTCCTTTTGTGGGCTCTTTTAGCTCGTTTTTCCTTAGCCATGGTATTTTGCATAAAAAAAATTGTCGACGATCTAATCTGCTCGTTGGAAAAGGGTGCACCAGGAGTAAGAGAAAAAGGGGATGAAATCAATACAGACTTGGATGATGCTTTCTTTGGTAGAGTTACCATCAATGGGGAAAAAGGGGGAATGCCATGTCAGGTTCCGGTTGGGAAAGAGGTGGGAGGACTCATAGGGGATGGTGGTGGTAGCGAAGTTGCATAAGTTACCATTTGTTAAGCAGGTTGAGTAAGATCCAACATAATGGAAGCAAAAGGGTTTGCAATAGTGGATTGAGATTGGGCCCTAATGAAAGATGGTAAAGACCACAAAGGAGTAAAAACTACCAGCTCCATTGCAGAGATGGAAGACTTATGGGAATCCCCCATAGACGCAAAGGAAAAAAATTGTAGGCTGATACTTGAGGTGATCAAGGACACGAATGCAACAAGGGTAACCAAAGACTGAGATGAGAGAAGAGAAAGAGAGAAAAGTATTTGAGTTGCTGAAGACTCCGACCTGTGGCTCATTGTCATAGGTACTTGTGAGCTTTCTCCTAGATTGGCATTGGTATGTAGCCTCTTCTCAGGTGGAGAATTGTCTAAGTCTATGACCTCCTCATACTGTTGAGATAGTTTGGGTCTCTTATTAGCCCATGTACATGGTAGCATGACCACCACATGGGATGCAGTTTCTTGTGTACTTAGAGGACCTTTTCCAAGCTATCCCACCGCTTCACCACCTTCTCGCATTTGGGCCTTCTCTGCTTCTCCTTCTCTCACAACTAAAGTTTTGTCTTCTTCATCCACTTCATCATCATCATCATCACTATCATCATGCCCCCTATTCTAGAGGTCATCAAACTTATCATCCATATCTGGCTCCTGGAACTTGTCATCAAGACATTAGGTCTCTTGATGATAAATCCAAAAGTTGGCAATCTTCTCATTACTCCATTGGTAGTTTTTGACCAATTCATTAAAAAGGATGGCCCCAATTTTTCACTTTTCACTGGCCTTGGCCAAAGGGAAATAAAAGAAATCCATGGTAGCTGTCAGTCATTAGTGGGAACATAGGTCAGATCTACAACGATATCCTGATTCCCTAATTGTAGACTTCGTCGAGCTTCCTAGTAGGGTCGGGAGCTATGAGTCACTTTAACATTTAGATTCGCTAAGTCGTTATTAGGATTGTAATCCCATTTATCACAAATCAATACTAGCCCCAGATGAGCAAGCTTTGCTGATAGAAAACCATGTGTCTACTTCCTTTGCATTATTACTGTACCAAAGCTCAAGGGGCATTTGAAAAAGCCCTTCTTATTTTTTCCCCCACAAAACATGGCGTCTATAGTTGCCAGTTTCCTAAACATCCCAAGGGCCAACACTTTGTTTGTGACACAAATCGGTAGCCGGAAAGGCTCCTCAGTAAAACTGTGCAACTTGACAAATGAAAAATCCTCTCTGAGGAACCAGTCATAGGGGGATGAGATCTTGCATCTATCTTACTTGTTCGGCGGAAAAATGATAACAACCAGCCTCACCCTCCTTATTCAAATCTTGCAATATCAGAGTTAGGAAGGACTCAGAGAATGCATAATAATCATGGGTTATGGAAAGGAGATGGGTCCACACAGAAATTGGCTTCCTAACTCCATTTTCATTAAAGATATACAAACCCATATATTTTTTGAAGAAATCGGGGTTGTATAAAAACATGTGAGCAAGAAAAGAGTAAAACCCGAACCTATACTGTGTGTGATACTCCTTGAATTGGTTCAACATCTCTTGAACAATGACCTCTACGAATTCAGGCTAGAATAAGGAATGATGTCTTATTAACTTAAAACCCAAACCCATTTGAAACTCCTGCACCTCCTTGTCACTATCTGGCCACAAATAAAAGCCAACATTGAGAAGACATCCTGCATATATCTAAGTTGAAAAAACTATTCCCAATTAGAAAATTTGGTGGGTGCTTATCTTCCTTGGGCCTTTTTGTTTCTTGATTAAAAAACAGTAAGGCATGGGTCCTGGTTCTCCAAAAAAATTCCATGTTTTGTATAGTGAATCTATCTGGTGCATTTTCCCCTTGTCTCATAGGGATACACAACATATCCCTAATAGTGTCAATGCTAATCACTACTCTCAAGTTACAACCCTCTATGATGTCGGTATTTGAATTGAAATTTTGCACGCATTCATGAACCAACTCTGGGCAATGATGCACCAAAGGAACCGTATTTTGCAGGAGACTATAGAACCACAACCTGTATGCCAAAGAGTCCTAGTTATCAACCTCATCCTTTTTTATTCTTTCATAGGGCACATCCCTAAGACCCTTAGGGTTAGTTTTGAGCTCAGGGTCCTAAATATTATCCCATTCTTCTTCTATCTGGATCTAGTTTCTATGGATCTTCTTCTCCATGGCTCCTGTATGGGGTCATTTCAGCTTTACCAGCATCCCTAACATGGCATAAGAGATGTTATTGAAAACATTGGACATTGAAACTCTCAAGATGGTGTCAGATAAGCTTATAACTGAACCCTCTTGTGCTACCATTTCAATATTCTACTGCACCTCGAGACCTTGTTCCATTGAAATATTTTTTGAAATCTTTTGCAAACACTTAACCTCTCTACAATTCACACTTGAATTTTTCATAGCAAACTGTATATTCTTCGTAGCTCTCTTCTTTTGCATGCAATAGATTAGCCTTTCTAAAACTTAAAATGGAAACAATGGTTGTTTTAGCAATTAATTCAGCATGTACCAACAACTCATCTATTCATATGAAATGAATTCTCGTTCCATTGAAAAAACATTAATTCTATATGATGATTAGCCATCATTTCCTATGGTGCCACCTTTTGGGAAATTCAGTCAAGAATAAAAGGAGATACAAAACCTTTCACATGCTTTTGTACTTAATAACCTTATCCAAATGATTTAGCAAAAAGGCATAATAATTACACAAAAATATTTGAGTTGATCTTTGCAAATTGAAAAGCATTTATAACTGGACACTTGGTACTTCACCGTGCAAACTACCATTTGCACTTTTCGCAAGTTTTTAGCTGATTAATTATCCCATTTTAATTCACATGCAACATTCTTTTGGTGGGAACTTTGAGTAACCTTGATTATCATCATGCTTATCGCACACAACAAACACAACTTGGTGGGAATTTCAAGTTTGCAACTCGATCAATCATCATGCTTATCACACACATTGTACCCCAACTACCTCTATAAACAGACCTAAGGATAACCATAGAATTCATACTTGGAAATTGGGCTTTTCGATAGAGGCAATGGATACTCCGATTAGGTTAACTAAAAATAGGTCTCAAGAAACTTTTCTTGGAGAAATTTCTAGTAGGCATTTGAAATGCATGACTAAGAATAAACATTATTTGGCCATAATTGTAATGAAATGGGTGTTGGGAGGGACTGTATAGAATATGAGGATAAGTATAGAGTGAACACTAATATTTGTTCTCATTTCGTTGCATCTTTGCTTGATATTTAGGTACTGAAAAGGATGATATTGAGGCTTACCAAGGAGATTTTTCCCAAGTGCTATCTCGGAGGCCTTGGGGAAATTGTAACGAATATTGTGTATGGCCTTGGGATTCCAAAAACAAGTGATCTTCTCCGTCACATTGAAGAGGATACAGTGGTACCTTGGGTGCCATTTCTGAATAGATTTCATAGGATGACAATTGAGGAACACAATTAGAAGGCGTCTTGTGCATGCAACTTCTTGTTGAGGTGCTACAACATAGAGCTTTTCTAGAATGTGGAGTGGTATACCGATTTCAGGAACCTAGTGTACCCTCCTCGAATTGTTGTTGTTGTTGAAGCTCATGCCAATCTTGTTGAATTTTCTGCTCCTGGTGATGGTGAAGGTCTCGTTGATGATGTTGCTCCTGCTGAATGAATGAACTCTTTTCTCCTCTCCTTTTTGTATATATGTCTTGAAAAGCTTCTTATATATATACTCGAAAAGCTTGGCTTAAGAGATATTTTGAATTGTAATATCTCAAAGTACATATTACCATATAATGAATAAATAGTTCTTTTCGTTAAGGCTCTATCTCCATTGCTTTAGGCTTCTTTCATGCTTCATGGGTTCCACTTAATAAAAACTTGGCCGAACAAAACACACAAAAATAATTACATATTTACACTGTCAAAGGGTTAATCAAGCTAATTAAATAATTTCAAGTGAATTCCCTTAACAATAATTCCCAATGCTTCTTTTTCCAGATTCTCTAATTCGAATGCATTGTGTTTCTTACATTTAATGATGTGGAAAGGACCTTCCCACAAACTATTGAATTTGTCATGTTGGCCAAGCTTTGCGGCTCTCTCATTGAATTTGAGTACCAAATCTTCGCACTTAAGACCCTGGTCAGAGGTTTTCTTATCAAACCACTTCTTAACAACCCATTGACAGTTACACATGGCCATTAGCACATTTTCCCTTTTTTCTTGTACCTCCAATAACTCAACTAACCAAACCTTCATGGCTTTGTTTTGTTCTACATCTAGAGTCTTCAACAACTATAGTGCGGGAATTTCCATAGAGACGGGCAATAGTGCTTATTTCCCATATACCAGCTTGTACAATGAAGTCTTTAAGACTTGCTTGGGAGTTATGCGATCCTCCTAGAGCACTTATTTAAGGTGAAAATTCCACTCTCTTTGATACTCCGACCCAATTCTTTTGATGAGTCAGACTAAATTTTTATTAATCAACTCAGCCAAACCATTTCCCTATGGGTAATAATTCAAAGATGTCTAGGAATATGCCATAATTAAGTGAAAATTGACATACCTTCTAACCCAAGAAGGATTTCTCATCGTTAGAGATGATGGTCTTTGGTGGGCTAAACCTTGTTACCAGTTCTTTGAGGAAGTTTACAATCTCTGCCTCAGTCGCATTCTTCAGGGGCATGGCCTCGGTCCATTTGGTAAAATAATCTATGGCCATGAGGATCCATTTATGTCTAGCACTAGAAGTGGGATTAATCATTCCAATAACATCAAGCCCCTATTGTGCAAAGGGCTCTTCAACCACTATTGGATTCAGCGGCATAGCCAAGTTCTTCCTCCTTCCTATGAAGAATTGGCATTATTTGCAACATTTCACTAAGGAGAATGAGTCATTAAATAGTGTAGGCCAAAAATATCTCGCACACATAATTTTAATGGCAGTGGTCTTTGTAGAGAACTGTCCACCTATGGGATTGCTATGAAATTCATCTGAAAAAAATTGTGACTGTTCTCGAGTTACACACCATAGAATAACACCATTGAAATTCCTTTTGAAGAGAACTCCTTCAACAAGCACATAATCATTGTTCTACAATTTATAAAATCTCTTATTCTGAGGAGGGAGGCCCGTTGGATATTTCCTAGTCTATATGAATCTCATTTTGTTTGCCAACCAGCAGCCTTCAGACTCATATTCATTTAGTATAATTAGCTCAAGTTTTTCCTCCTCAGCTACTACTTCTCCATCACGTGCCAAATACTCACACAACCCTCTCCCTCGCACGGTCTTTGTTGACCTAACGTCAATGTCATAATCGAGGATCTTGGTTATCTACTTGGCCCTCTTTTCGATGATCTCTCCTTCCATAATGTATTCACACACACTAGAATGTGCTACATATATGACCACCTTGCTACAAGATATGAGGTGTCATAATTTTGTAAGAACTTTAACGATGGAAAATTCCTATCTCTTGATGAAGTTATAATTTGTGTCATAATATTTTAAGGTCTGGGAGTGGAAGGCTATTAGATTTTCTCCTTCCGTTCATCATCCTTTTGGGTTAAAACAGTAGCAATGCTAGACCGACTACTGAATACATACATTATGAAGTCCTTTGATAAGTCTAGGTTCACCGGCACAAGAACTGAAACAATAGCCTCCTTGACTTTCTCAAAAGCTTCTCTTGCCTCCTTTTTACATTTAAACAACTAATCCTTCTTGAGCATTAGGATGATTGGTCTAATTAAACCTGCAAAATCTAAAATGAATTTTCTTACAAAATTTACCTTTCCCAAGAAGGGTTGAACTCCCTTTTTGTTGATTGGTATGGGAAGTTCATTGATTTCCTTCACCCGATCTAGATCAATAGAAACTCCATCCTTGGACATCACATGTCCCAATAATTTTCCTTGAGGCACTCCAAAGACACATTTCTTTGGGTTCATGGATACACTGAACTCCTGGAATTTTTGAAAAACCATTTCAAGATGATCAAAATGATCATCTTTTGATTTGGAAAATATAGTAAGATCATCCAAATAGATCAAGATGATCTTATTTATTAGTTCTCTAAAAATGATATCTATCGCTCTATGAAAGGTAGCTCCCATATTTGAGAGACCGAAGGGAATTTTCACATAAGCAAACACTCCCCACTTAGTAGTGAATGTTGTTTTGTGTCGGTCCTCCTCTTTGACCCAAATCTAGTTGTAATCGGAGAAGGAATCCAGCAAAGTAAACATTTTTGAGCCAGCTATTGTTTGTAAAATTGATTCCATGGAAGGAAATGGGTAGTGGTCCTTCACTGACGCCCTATTCAGATCCTAAAAATCAACATAGAGGTGAATGTCCCCATTTTTCTTTCAGAATGGAACGAAATTCGATACCCATGTATTGTGCTTGATCGAGAAAAAAATTTGGGAGTTAATTAGCTTTGTCAAATATTGTGCCATTAGTGCCTCAATATTTGGGTTTGTTGGCCTTTGCTTTTGGAAGACAATTTTTGCGCTTTCTATTAGTTCTATGGTATGCTAGATGATTTTGGGATCATATCCCTTAAGATCACCATATGACCGAGCCAATACTCCTTTATATTTTTCAAAAAAATGTTTAAGCCTATCTTTGTCATGTTGTGAAACCTCTTTCCCAAACTTAATTTACCTTCCATCTCCAACCTGAAGATCTGCATAGTCTCCCTTGTCTGCTACAAACTTCCTCTTGTCATTTCTTGCATCATCATAATCGAATAAATTTTTGAGAGTGACTAGTCCTTTTGAAATATTCTTGGACCTCAATTGAATAATTTTCCCTTCATAAGCTTCTTCAATTTTGGGTTGGAGTTGATCGAAAAGCTCTCCTAAGTCCTGAATGAATGAGGTGATTTGTTTGTCACTTTCAAACACTTGCCAATTCTAATCATTGTCTGGGATTGAGGGTCAGACAATCACTCACACAGAGTGTATGTTCTCAATCAAATCAGAAGAAAGGTCAAATTGGGATCCTATTGTCACCATACGATCTGTAGCTACATTCTACTCTCTGGGTACCATCTTGATATTGAAAGCTTCAAAACATTCAATTAGATCCCAGACCCTATGTTTATAAGATCTCATGCAGAAATTATTTGTTACGGAGACACCTCAAACTTGGTTGACTATTAGCTCAGAGTCTTTGAACACCTTTATTTTTTGAATTCTCGTCCTCTCTGCAAGACTTAGGCCCTACACAAGTCCTTCATATTCATCTTCATTATTTGAAAAGGAAAATTGAAAGTGAAAATATCTGAGTATCTTTTCTTGGATGGGGACATTAGGGGTATCTCGGCTCCTACACAACCTTTACATCTTGCTCCATCAAAGTGCAGCATCCATGTCTTTGAGGCTTTACCATCCTCTAGTTCCTTCACCACCTTTGTAATTACTTGATCTTCATCATAAATTACATAAGTCCCCATTCTGATGGCATGATAATTGCCAAAAGGATTAGTGTCTATAAATTCACTCAAGAGAACCTCCTCCTGATCAGTCTGGTCTCTAGTTACCTTCTCATCTTCAAGTAACTCGGTACAATACATCTCCTCTTTGGTGATAGAGGTATGGGTAGCCTCAAAATTTATCATGGCTTCATTTTCTACATGTTTTGAATGTAAAGGTTTGGACACTATCTTCATCTTAGCTCCCTGCTTGGTCCTAAGGATTAAGTGTGACCAATCTAAAGAAAGATACCTACCTATCTTGGCAGTGAATTCCCAGGATAAGGAAAGGCCAAAAATGGGAGGAACATCAATGATCATGGTATTCTATGGGATTGTGATACTAGGGCAAGAGAACAAAGTCAATGGAGATACTGTATGACACCTATTGTGTCAACCTTCTTTCCATCTAGTTGCATAAACCCTCTATTTAAAGGTTCATAGATAAGTACCAAGCCTTCAACTATTCTCTTGGGCATGACTGTGGTGCTAGCACTAAATTCATAGAATTATGCAATATTTTTTTACCCACAATGAGAGTTAGGAAAAAGGGTTTTGGTTTTGGCTTACCTTTTCCTTCAGTTGAGATTCCCTCTCCATTATTTGTGAGGACTTTGACATAGGTGATGGATCAATGGTGTTTCCCTTGGATGGTTTCTTTATTGCTCCTATGCTTGCATCTTCCAATAGGGCCTTCTACAACAATGACTTATGCTCTGGAATAGCTAAGATATCCCAAAGAGATACATTAGTAGAGGCTTTCTTCAACTGTTCCACCACATTGAATGGTGGCGGAGTCAGAAACTTCTACTCCTTAGACTTTGTTATAGCAATCTTCATGCATGGCTAAGATTGTTGGACATCTACGGAGATGCTAGGGTCTTGGTCGGGAATGCTTTTGGACTATTGATTGATTGGTTCACCCTTGAACCTCCTCTTTGAGTGAGTGTTGTAGTCTAATTGGACTTGCAGGGCCTTTGATGTGGAAACATCATTCACAAGCACCACCTCTTCTTCTTCCATCCATGAGAACAACACATGATCAGGGGCTATGTCTACTTCTCGTTCCAAAGACATTCCTTGCATTTGAGCAATAAGTACCACATTATCCATTTGCAGAGAGGCATACGTATAACCTCCCGAGTCTGGAAAAACACCTTGACTACATTGCTCTACTATTCTCTGCTGTAAATTGTCACGCAAAAAATTTCATGGCATATGTTCTTTGTTGCAGGGGAAACACCAAGAATTGGTATCATCAACAAGATTATTTTTCCCCACCACTAGCTCTCTATTTGAACTTGGTGGAAAATTTTGTAGTGGAGTATGCACTAGCACAATCTGATGGTATGGTTGAGTCTGTGTAGTTGTGTGTGTACCTTCTTGGAACTAGTTCTGCTGGTAAGAAGGTTTTCCACATTGGTAATTTTGGTAAGCTATCTTCGGAGGCATGGATTGTTGCCGATCAACTAGTTATTTGATTTGAAAAGGACCACAACAACTCCTTGATGTTGCTAATCTCATCCACCAAAGAGTTGGATATAGAAGCAACATTCTACAGTGCGCTCAGATGTGTACATGGATTGTGGAGGCATAGGTGCACTAGTTGAAGCTATCTTCGAGGCAGGGGCTGACAATTCTACAAATGCAGGCATAGCGGGTTGAGGCAATAACTTTTCGGCATCAATCAAATTATTCTCTTCCTTAACATCAATGCTATATGCATCTAGAAAGGTATTCCCACCAAGAGACTAAATCACCATTCAGATGTCGGTGTTGATAGAGTTCAGAGAGAACATGAATGCCAAATCAGGAGGCGGGTGGATAGCGGTCTAGATCCTTTGCCAAGTCATGTGGAACCTAGCATTGAAGTTGTTCATGGCCTCTTGAGGGGCCCACTTAATGGTCACTAGCTGCTGGAATAGAAAAGACCAATATTTGTTGTTTGAAAATCGCTCATAAAAAGGATCTCTGAGCTGATCCTAGTCGCCAATAGTAGTAGATCCCAGAGTGTGGTATGAATCTAGTGCTTTTCCATTGAAAGAGGCTGCAAGTAACCTTAGCACTATGTTTTCATCAATGACACCATGTACCAAGCACACAATAGCCACATCTTATAGATGGTCATGTATAGGAGCAAATTTGTACCCCTAACACAAATTCCCCTTTCACCCCTTTCCAATTTAGAAAACCAAAGGCAGAGGCTTAATTCCACATAAGCCCACTATTCACATTACACTCAATGCCTATTTTGATTGTCGATGGAGGAATTTCTATCAAGGATGCCCACACGGCATTCTTACGTCCCTGGCAGATTCCTACAGCTGGAGTCTGCAAAGACTTCCTATTGGAAGTCGAAGTGTAATGCCTCCCTTCGGCTGACCGACCTGAATATGGTCATTTTCTTCCATTCCTTCTTCATATTGACCATTATTTCATCCATTTTCATCTCTTCAACATCTCTTGGCTATATCTCCACACTTTGAGCATTCACATCCAGCATTGCAACAACAATCTCTTCACTCCATCACTTCAATAGAGCAAGCGTAGGATGACTCCATTGCAGCAGAGGCTTGATTTCCTCTCATATTTATCCTCCACTAGCCTTGAGCTCTTTGGATGGAGGTGGTAAGCTCCTCATTCATCTTCTCTATGGTTTGGCTGAGTTAGAAAATTACTGTTTTGTAGTTTCTTTGTGTACTTTTCTTGTATTTCCCTCTTTATCATTTTATTTATAAATCATGGAAAACTTGGTTGTTCATGGAGGTGGAAACGCCAAAATGGGGATCTGACTAAGGCAGACCCCTAAATAGCCCCCCAACATTTTCCCTCCTTTTTGTGTGTAGGTGGAGAGATCTTGGAGTGAGTTGGAAAATAGGTTATTGTGTGAGATCGTATTCGTCACCCTTGTGGTAATTACTTCCTTTATCATATTTGTCTTTATGTTTCATATTTCATATTATTATTCTACACCTTTAGAAACTCTTAACTAGGTTGTTAGTCCGTATTTTAGAGGTCTGACCTTGTCTCCCTAGTTTTTTGGATGTACAAATGCCAGTGCACTTGAGAGACGCCAATGTGTCGCGCTTTCGTCATAGAACCATGCTTCTATCCTCTGACAAAGAGCTATCTAAGGCACAGAGTTCACCCTAAAAACTGACTCACCTAGTCTCCTTTCAACTCTCGGGTTCGTTGAGTGATCAAAGAACCCCATAGTTCTCATTGTTCTCATCCCACCTATCCTAACACTCTTTCAAACTAAGGTAAGTTAAGTCAGCCATACTGCTCTTGGCCTTTTGTGACCTAGGACCTTGCAATGGTTGGTCCCCCTCTCTTACATTTTTTTTAACCTGATGTGAACCAATGTCTACCCATTTGTTGGTGTTCTGAGTCTTCCCTCTTGTACCCTTTGATCGTTATTCTCTTGTGTGTTGTGAAGGTTTATGAGATCCACAACCCAGTCCACGAACTCTAGGCATATTTTTAGGAGAATTCTATGACACCTTCTGATGGAGAAGATGAAGGTCTCTTCTAGTTTCACTACTAGTCTTTTCTCTAGTTATGTGGTTGGAATTTCTACGTAGGAGCATGTATCACAAGATGAGTCTATATTCCCCAATGAAACTTATCACATTTGTACCCCTCCTACATCACCAACCTCATCGTCCATAGATGATCATGAATTTTTCCATATCCCTTTCGAATATGTCATTAGTCTTAGCAAAGGATTGGGTGCATTAGAGAATCACCTAGAGAGAAACCCAAAGCTAGCTGGGGCCACTAAGGTTATCAATGAAATAAGATACATGGTAGGAAAATACTGAACAAGCGTTAAACTCCTAGCTAGTCTCGTTGGTCTGGCCGAAGCATGTGCCCCTTTGAACCATAGTCACATGGTACGGGGTCGCCCCTTCAAAGAACATGAGAGGTAGTTGGAAGTATTGATGCCCCCTACATCTGTGTACATGACCAACATGGTCCCTTCAGTCAGTGTGCTCACTTCTTCTAAAAATTGTGAAACTATCAAAGTAAACAAAAACCCTCTGGGTTTTCACTTCACCCCTTTTTTTGCCTCCAATGGTGGAGGATTTGGTGGGATGATTGGTGGAGGCTTTTGTGGTGGTAACTTTAGTGGAAAAGGTGGTGCTAGCGGTGGTGGCTCTGGTGGAGGTCATGGTAGTGGCTTTGGAAGTGGCATTGGCTCTAGCGGAGGTCACACCAGTGGCGGTAGCTCCAATGGTTGTCACGATGGTGGCTCTAGTGGTGGTTCCATTGGTCCTATACCTTCTAATTGAAGGGAAAAAAATTGGTAGGATCTAGAGACCCAATAGTGTGGAATACATTCCCTTAACACTAAAACAACAGAGGAGAAGAGCATAAACAGGTTTCAATAGCATCTAAAATACTTGAAATAAAATACATACAGCTTAAAAGAGCTTGCACCAATTGAGAATTCACAGATCACACAGATATTTAACGTGGGAAAACCTTTCCAGGTAAAAAATCCACCACACCAAGCAAAGAATATTTTGTATTACAGTAATAACAATATTACATACAAATCACAGTCTTGCTTATGTTCAGCTCATAGCAGCACTTCCAGTTACTCTTACTGTTACAATGTTTTTTTTTTTTAACATATAGTTCGAATTGAAAAACACTCTCCATGCAATATTGTAATTGACTTACTTAAGTCATACGTTGCATTCAATTTTGTCAATCAGCCGCCGATCACAAGGTACACCAATCTCTAATCCAATCACACCAATGATCTTCCCATACCAATCTCTCTGCATCAAGCCACCCAGGCATTAATGCCATTACTCAAATTGGGTTTTGTTCGCCAGCCTGAGTCGACTTGCACCTATTGCAATAACTATTTTTGGTTTATGTCCAATCGTCGCCAGACACTAAGCCACGTGTCCACATCCCATTCGTCTATTGCTTCTTCCACTGAGTCCAACTCAGTCAACCCTATCAATGAGCTCATCTGAGCTCTCCAAAGTCCTTACCGCGCTACCATAGCCCTAGCGAGTTTGACTTGCAGTATGGCAGTGAGCTCGACCGAGCTCACCCCAAGTCAACATCGAGCTCTGACAATCCTTCATACCGCACCTGGCTTCAAGACTCACCGTGGCATGGTGGTAGCCATCTTGGATGACCACTGGCGGTCTTACCGTAGTATGGCGATAACCACCAGCCAGGCCGCAGGCAGCCTTATCATGGTCACCGCAGTCAATCATTTGACTATCCGTGGTGCAGTAGTAACCGCCAGACCCAACCGCAGGTGGTCTCACTGCGATACCATGGTGAGTGGACCCACCACCTGTGGTAGGGTAGTAGCTACCAGGATAGGAATGATGAGACCAGAGCCGGAGCCAGAGTGACAATAGGAACACTCACACCGTGGAGACCGGAGCCGGAGCCGGAGCCAAAATGGGAACAAAAATAGGAACTTGTCAAAATTTCAATGAAAGGTTCCAACCTGGTTCTGCCTCCGATGAACACAAGGTATAGTTAAGACAGAACAAAAACAAAGCGGAGGAAGCCAACCCAAAGACAAGAAAAACAATAGGGAAGACAAGAACACTGAGGCCGGAGTTGGAGCTGGAGCCAAAACGGGAACAAAAATGGAGCTTAGCAAAATTCCAATGCCATGTTCCATCCTAGTTCCGCCTCCGACAGAACAAAGGAACAACACAAAAAAACACCAAGGCATGAAAACAAGGACTTCAAGCTGGAAGTTCAGACACATTTTCACAACAAGCTCCCATTTGGTGAACACTTCTAGCTTTCTCAAGTCTTCAAAACTTATTGATGGTCATGGGCCCCAAGTCCCATCAATTCTATGCACCATCTAAACTTGTTTGTGCTAACCAGCTTTGTCAAAGCATCTACAACATTCTTTAAGGTGTCAAACTTTTCCAAACTGACCTTTCCATCTTCAACCATATCCCTCACAAAGTGAAACTACACATCAATGTGCTTGGTCTTGGCATGAAAGGTCAGATTCTTTGCCAAACAAATGGCACTCTAACTGTCACAACAGATTGAAATCTTCCCAGCATTAAATCCAATGTCTGAACATAAATGTCTCAACCAAATAGCTTCCTTATAGGTATGAGTTGCAGCCATGTACTCTACCTCTATTGTGGATAAAGCAACTATAGCCTGTCGCTTTCTCATCCAACTGATTGCTCCACCATTAAGCATGAAAGTATATCATTTGGTGGAACGCCTGTTGTCAATGTCCCCTGCCCAATTTGAATCACCATACCCATGAATGCTGAGAGTCCTCTATGATGCAACCAAATTGCCATGGTAACATAGTGCATAATCTGAAGTCCCCTTCAAATACCTAAATACTCTCTTCACAACATCCCAATGTGATCTTCCGAGATTTTCCATAAATTGACTTAGAACTCCCACTGCTTGGGTAGTGTTTGGTCTTGTACAGATCATAGCATACATTAAACTTCCAATAGCATTTGCATAAGGCACATAGGTCATGTCCTCTATCTCAGTAGCATAATTTGGATAGTCTTCAATAGACAATTTAGTTCCATGCATGATTGGAACAACAAGCTACTTGCATTCATCCATGCTAAACCTCTCCAGAATTGTTTTTACATACTTACTCTAACTGACCCAAAGCTTTTTTCTTGTTTTGTCCCTAATTATCTCCATTCCAAGAATGTACCTAGTTGCACCAAGATCTTTCATTTTGAACTTTGCAAACAATTGAGATTTAAGATTAGAAATCATAGTCTTTCTATTTCCAATGAATAACATATCATCCACATATAGGGTAATATCAAGCACACGATCATTCTCAAATTTATAAAAAATGCAATGATCAAATTTTGATCTCACAAATCCAATTGACAACACAAATATTTCAAATTTCTAGTACCACATTCTAGGAGATTGCTTTAAACCATAGAGAGATTTATTCAACTTACAGTCCAGATTTTGTTTACCTTTTACAACAAAATGCTCAGGTTGGGACATGTATATTTCTTCTTCCAGCTCACCATGGAGAAACATTGTCTTCACATCCATCTGCTCAATTTCAAAATCATACATAGCTGCCAATGATAACGGAAATCTAATGGATGTCAACTTTGCTACAAGGGAAAAATCTCTCCATAATCAATTCCCTCAATTTGAGAAAAACCCTTTGCAACCAACCTAGCCTTATACTTCTCAACACTACCATCAAGACCTATCTTCTTTTTGAATATCCACTTACAGCCAATAGGCTTTTTCCCTTTAGGCAGTGGTACCAAATTCCAGGTTTCATTCTTTTTCAAAGAATCCATTTATTCATTCATGGCATCCAGCCAAGAATTTGAATCAGCCATACTAATTGCTTCTTTAATAGTCTTGGGTTCATCAGTGTTGGTAATTAAAGCATAGGCACAATTTGAATCTAACATAGAGAAACCATACCTTTCAGGTTGCCTTTTTTTTTGGGTAGATCTTCTTACAGGCTAAGGTTGTTCTTCATCATCAGAAATTCCAGAGCTGCTTGAGCTCTCCTAAGTCTCAAGTACACCATGTAGCTCTTCCCTTTCTGGAGTTTGGGGAATCTCAACTACATCCTTCTTCTTGACACTCTGATCTGTCCCAAGCTATTGATCACTTACTGAAATTTTTAGCTCACGAAATATTACGCTTCTGTTGTACAAAACCTTCTCAGTAACAGGGTTCCAAAGCTTGTATCCTTTCACACCAACTCCATAGCCAATGAGAATACATTTTATAGCCTTGTTATCCAATTTAGATCTCTTTTCATTTGGAACATAAACATATGCCTCACAGCCAAACACATGGACATGCCTCAGAGAGGGCTTCTTACCAGACCATGCTTCCAAAGGCATCTTGTCAACAAGAGCTGAACAAGGAGATCTATTTATTAGATAACATGTTGTAGCCACAGCCTCAGTCCAGATCTTCTGCTCCAGACCAACACCGTTCAACATACTCCTTGTCTTTTCCATCAGCATCCTGTTCAACCTTTCAGAAACTCCATTTTTTTGTGGAGT
The DNA here is from genome assembly GCA_007115665.2 of Sequoiadendron giganteum. NCBI lineage: Eukaryota > Viridiplantae > Streptophyta > Pinopsida > Cupressales > Cupressaceae > Sequoiadendron > Sequoiadendron giganteum. The sequence continues at coordinate 627,918,393 of CM021102.1, forward strand.
GTAAGGCGTTGTCTTATGCCTTTTAATTCCATGATCAGTGCAATACCTTTCAAAATATGTGGAACAAAATTCACCACCATTGTCTTCCCTCAAACATTTGATTTTCCTCCCAGTATGATTCTCTACCAAAGATTTAAATTCTTTAAACCAACTGAACACTTATAATTTACTTTTACTAAAGTATACAAATGCCCTTCTCAAATATTCATCAATAAAAGAAACATAATATCTAGACTTTGATAATGAAGGAACATTAACTAGAACAAACACATTAGAATGAACATAATCCAATAGACCAAAAGATTTATGAGGACTAGAATAAAATGAAACACGGTGCTATTTTTCATAGATACAATGTTCACAAAAATCAAACTCAAGGTTCCAATCATCAAGCCCTTAAACAATATTTTTATTCTTCAAGGTTTTTAAACCTTTCTCACCAATGTGACCAAGTCTATGATGCCATAACATAGTCTTCTCAACTAGGATTTTTACCTCGATAGCATTTGTAGCTAAAGAAGTGTCTTCATCTTTCTCTATAGGTGCAACATTGCTTGACTTTACATAGG